>CABFOV010006252.1:11967-36088 GCA_902141375.1 Timema poppense | reverse complement strand
TTAGTGTTATATCTAAACAATTTCTACTCCAGTATCACCTAGGTAAGTGTGCTGGCTATCCCTCCTAATTTAAACCAAAATTTTTATATCGCAATACAACTTTTTATTGACCAAAATCCAATAATTATATTTAGCACAAATCAAGGTCCCTAATTATAGGTCAGAGGATATTGTAACCAATGAATAACTTTATTACAGGTGAGCACAGGCTTGGACTGGTTTGCGTACATGGATGTATTGAACAGAGAGATACGAAGCCAACAGAACTACGTTCTAATGCCCTACATCCCGTACGCCTTTGTGTTGTGGCACTTCCTGTTTAGTAGCCTGGCCTGGCCCAAGCTCTCCTACCCCAGTGTGGGATATGAGGTGAGCTATACACCAATACTTCTCTCTGATATGTTCTAATTCATCATCATCAACTGTTTCCAGCCTGTGTCCAGGTCATTTTAGTAAAATGCCTCCATCTCCCTCTATCCTTCCTCCTTTAATCGCTTCCGTTAGCTGCATTTAAAATATCTACAAGTTATATCTTAAGTATTTGAAGTAACTAAGACAATCCAAATCAAGTGCATAATCCAAATGTCAAAAGGAACTTTAGCACGACATAAACTATAAATTTCCATATTATTTACACTTTTGAACTTTCAAAGGAAGTTTTCTCATCTCACTCTTGCGTCTTAATATTTTCTCATATTTTCATCGTGATAGTTTCAAATATAGAAAGTAGTTTGTCACATCCATAATTGCTTTTAATATGAAATCACAGATTTTTTTCCTTGTCTAGATTTTGAATTTTAGAGTCTTGCACATCTAAAATTATTAGTCATCGATCACTAATAAGTAGATATGTATAAAATCCACTTTCTTACAAATTCAAATCTCCATTATACTCTCGAATTCGAATCTTGGAAAAAATTGTTAACACAATGGAATATATAAACAGAATGGTAATATAAAATACAAATAGTAACTAAATGTTAATATTCTTTCTTATAACCTATTATTTATAGACCAACATTCATAAATTCAGTTAAGTATTAACTCTTTTGCTGCATATTTAATTTTTACTTCTTACCTTCAGAAATGCTAATTATAAGTCAAAAATTTAAAATCTGAAAATTTGCATGATGATCATGATTATGATCAAGTAATGTGATTTTCAACTAGTAATGTATTTTAAATATGAAATTTTGCACCACGTTGTCTATAAATCACATTATAATATATATTTTATACCAATAAAATTGTATATGTCACATTTTACCCAAATGCAATGTTATTCTGCTATCAGAACCATTCTTTATTTTACTAGCAACCCACAATAGTGTCAAACCAATCATTACATGAGGATTTTACAGGCCCAATATTGGCCTAATATAGGCCTTATTTAATAAAAAGAAAACTTTTGAAAATTAGGTTACATCAACACAACTTGAACAATTTTGTGCTACATTGGCGTTTTCCTCAGTGTATTCTCTAATATCATATATTTGTGTTAGGCATGGTTTTAAAATAGGAATCAGGTAAAGAACAAAAATATAATTAATTGGAAGAACTAAAATGACTTTTAAAAAACACTGAATTATTTAATTTTTCAATTGCCATACTAACCAAATATTTATTACACTTCACATGGCACAAATTCATCAATCATAGATTAAATGTTACTAACACAGTAGAATAACCAGGTAAATATAACAAATACTTCACTAATAAATCCCTCAACAATGTTTTCTGCCACATAAATATTGCACGTGTGCTACAAGAAGTGAAATGCGGAAGTAAACAAGCGCTACTATTGTTATGATCTAGCAGCTGGTAATTGACAGTTCTTAAAACTAGCACCATATGTCAAAGACGCACGAGCATGCTATTATGAACAATTCAACGTTCTAACACTCTTGTGGCTATTTCTGACTAATGCAGCAATGATAGATAAAGTTTACACATGGGGTTAAGTCGATTTCCACAGCCAATAGCTATAATGCTAAGATCGGATATATCCAATTTGCAGCAAAAGGCTTAACTTACCTGGGGCTCGGTTTTTAAGTTAATCTTATAATTATAATTAGTTTGAACCACCATTAAGTGATATTAGAGCTCTAAAAACAAATTTCTCTAAGAAAATTTAAAAAAAGTATTTTTTTAAAAGAATTTGAATCTTGAAGCTGAAATGTCCTCAAATCTTGATTATACTTAAAAATTCAAGGTTCCATCCCTACCAATTACAAAAAAGTAAAGAAATGGCACAGTCATATTATTGTTTAAAATACAACAGACTAGAATGTCAACATTACCAAATGCGTACTTCAATAAATGGAGTCTTTGTTCCGCACCAGTGTGACTCAGGTATATCTGGGCAGTGAATCCCAGAGTTATTCAATTCAATTAAACAAAGCTTAATCGTACCAACCTACCTACTAGATGAAAAATACAAAATTATGTAAAAATAAAAATTAATTTTACTTACTTTTTACAGCCATTACCGTTTACAGCCTGTGGCTCGAGTCAGTTTTTTTTATTCAAGCCATATATTTTCCATCACAATCTTGCTAGGCCTGTTGTAGCTTCATATGCCTTATAATCTAAGACTGGAATAGACACAACATTCAGTCCCTCCGGCCGTTAATTCATCACTGTGAAAAGGGTAAACCAACTATTTTACTCGCTTATAAAAAAATAAGTCCTTTTCTTTTCCCCGATGTTCCCTTTTAACTCTGTTTCAGGCGCTTTACTTGTATAACAGATGATTGTATATCACTGTCCTAATTAGATATTGTTCTTATTTGACATACTCGTGCACATATTTGATTTATTCTGTATAGTACGAACTTTCAAAATTTCAAAGTTGAAAGTTCAATCTTATTTTGACTTTGAAACCCACAATAACCTTAATATCTTTGAAACACATCTTTTTAAGAAATAAAACCTCGGTATACTAACATATTTGAGATATATCACATAATATGACATATTCAAAAATTAACTGATCCTTGGAACAGCTACTAAACAGTATTTTAACACCAATCATTGGAGCCCTGTAATTTTTTATTTATTTTTAGTTTAATTCCTATTTTAAATTTCACTTTTAGGTTTTATTTCGTGTTTATTCAAAATTACATGTAATCTGAGGTGTATTATTTACATATTGAGTAATTGTTTACGAAATTAAAATTTATTATTGAAACCTTATATATTAGCTTTAAAATTCTTTGTCAAGTTTGTCTGCATATTTTTTTCAATTTTGTAACCTAAAGTTAGCCTACATTACAAGAAAATACTAATCATATTGCATCATGTTCAAAATTTCTGCTTAATTTCTTGTTAATTTCGTGTTCATTCAAAGATTTTGTAGTTGTTGTGAAAGCAGTGTTATTTGGTTTTATAGGAGGATTTTGTGTAACAAGACAATTTTGTTTTATTTAGCTTTTCAAAAAGATTGTATGGCACTTAAAGCATTATCACATCTCACCATTTTTACACCGCTCTACCACTGATTTAATGATTAAACAACTTATATATCAAAGGTATGGTTAAAGAAGGTAAGTAAGTAAAATAAAAGATATATTATAATCAATATTGCGAACATTAACTTGTTTGCTGTTTTGTATCTGACAAGTTGTAACACCATGAACTGACGGTCATTTGTATGAAGCGAAGAAAATTTAATATACAAAGCCTTATAGTTGTGCTATATTCCTTACTTGTATTTAATACACATATCTGTTATTTAATCCTTGATATTCTATTTTGTTGAAATTATGACAAATTTATAAGTACATTTTTGATACAAAAGTTTTTTTTTATATCTTCAGTGTTTGTTTTATTATGCTTAGTGGCTGACTCAGCGAAAAAACAAGGCAGAAAATGAGCAGCACATTTAGTAGAAAAAACCTTTTCTTTTACCTTCCTTAACATATTTCAAACTTAGCTTAACATTTAAAGAGTGACCTTCCCAGATCCATACAAATTATAAATTTATGTTGATTGTTGTTTTTGTAATAATTTCTATTCTTTATTACTGAAAACAATATAGTTAGTAGTAGTGTTGGCAACGGCATGCTAAGTACTATTATAATGCAGTAGAAAAAATCATGTGTTTTATGTAGTCACAGAAACTAAAGTTAATTTTTAAAATTTCACTTCCTCTTAGTAAATATTCAAAATTGAAATTTTAGTTTTATTGAAGTAAACATAATTTATCAAATCATGCTGGTAGAATTTTTTGTCATAAACTTTTGTCTACACAATATTTAAAATTTGAGTATATATAAACAGACCAAATTACTACTGTTCCTGAAGGGGCTTTATCACTGAAGTGACCATGCTAAGGCGAAAATTTAAGCACTTTGTGACTGGAGTGTGTCGGCAGTTAGACGGTGACACAGGGACCAACCTGAGTGCTCCTAACAGAAAGTTCCAATTCTTGGCACCAGAGTCTCAGCCTGAAAAGATTCCTCCTAAAGTGTTGATTGTTGGTGCAGGCATAGCAGGGCTGTCTGCTGCTGAAAGGCTTACACAACTGGGTTTCCACCAGTATATGGTTCTCGAAGCTACTAGGAGACCAGGAGGTGAGAGAGGTCATTCCTTAGGTCCCATTCTGCTGCTGAGAGACTTAACTGGGTTTATATAATGTGTGGTTCTTGAAGCTACTAAGAGACCATGAGGTGAGATAGGTCATTCCTTAGGTCCCATTCTGCTGCTGAGAGACTTAACTGGGTTTATATAATGTGTGGTTCTTGAAGCTACTAGGAGACCAGGAGGTGAGATAGGTCATTCCTTAGGTCCCATTCTGCTGCTGAGAGACTTAACTGGGTTTATATAATGTGTGGTTCTTAAAGCTACTAGGAGACCAGGAGGTGAGAAAGGTCATTCCTTAGGTCCCATTCTGCTGCTGAGAGACTTAACTGGGTTTATATAATGTGTGGATCTTGAAGCTACTAAGAGACCAGGAGGTGAGAGAGGTCATTCCTTAGGTTCCATTTTGCTGCTGAGAGACTTAACTGGGTTTATATAATGTGTGGTTCTTAAAGATACTAAGAGACCAGGAGGTGAGAGAGGTCATTCCTTAGGTTCCATTTTGCTGCCGGGCGACTTAAGGCCCCGGCACAGACTCTGTATCCGTAGGTCCGTGGTATGTAGTACTTAAGAAATCGCTGCCACAGTATCAGATTGCTCTGGCCTCATAGTCCTTATCTGTAAGTCCTTACTCCGTAGAAGTTGCTCAATTTTAATTTTATACAGACTATTTTATACGAACTGCCAATCACAGCCGAGTAAATGTGTGCATGCACATTGAAATAAAAGAACAAATGGCAGTAGGAGGATTTGTCGCTATGGAAACATATACAGAATGAAAATATGGCTACACGTGAAGCTATTTCATTTTTTTTTTCTTCTAAAAATCTAACATCCCGGGAAGATCGACTTCTAGGAAAATGTTTTCTTAGACATGCCAAGTTCTCAGAAATATTGGCTTTACTTTTGTAGGTTTATCCTCAATATACTAGTGTGATTTAATTTTTTATAATTGATAAATTATTGATACAAGTGATTATGAAATGGGTTCGGCAAAGGCCTGTTTTGTTTAATAAAAAATTCAAAGATTTCAAGGACGCCTTAAGAAAAGAAAATGCTTGGTCAAGCTTTTCTGAAATCATTGGAATGTCAAGTTTTGGCTACTACTAGGACTACTTTTACTTTGAAATACAAACCCCCTTTTTTACAATGTGGCGTTTATTTATGAAAACTAGAGAAAAAAAATACACGCATAAATTGTTTCTGCTCATATTTTTTTTTATAAAGCCTACTCATTTTTTAGCCACTTAGAAAATCCACATGAGCTAGAAACAAATTTATACTAGGGGAACCCAAACCTCTCTATTTCCATTTTGTGTTTGTATTGGATTTAACCATGGACACTAGAAAAATATAGGCTATTTAAATAAATTATTATCTGTCCATATTTTTTTAAGCCCAGTCCTGGCTGGGCACTTAGAAAAGCCGCATGAACTAGGGACATGTTTGCACTAGTGGAATCCAAACGTCTTACTACCTACTCGGGTAAAAGGCCTATGCACTAATTACTAACTGGCTATATATTAGGAAGGTTGAATTCAGATGAAGGGATCAGGAAGGTTAAATTCATAAGAATTGCACCATATTTGCATGCACGGAGAGTGGAAAACCATTTAGGTCAAACCCACCCTCAGTGCATTCGATCGGATTCAAACCCCGATTTCCTTGTCTTCAGTCTCTACATGCATACATTATTTGTTCATATATTTTAATATGCCTAGTCCTTTTTTAGACACTTAGAAAATCCGCCTGAACTAGGGACATATTTGCACTAGTGGAATCAAAACCACTCTATCCAGATTGGGTGCCATTCTTTCCCCTGGTGTACATTGGCACATGTACCGTAATTAATCTTGAAATAGGATGTGCAAGATTGGGAAAGCCGTCATAGGCAGCACCATTCATAGAGGCCACTTAATATGTCAGGCAAAGCCCAAGTTAAAAAAAAAAATCTGCTTATTTAGCAAGTAGAAGCATCTCATCAAATATCCGCAGTGGTGTAGTTAATTAAAACACTAGTTTCGTGTTGAGCTTGACTGCCAAGGAATGGAATATCGAGCTTCATCTCGGTCGGGTGAACTGGAAGGGGTTTTTCCTAAATAGTTTTCCACGCTCCCTCCACGAAAATGCGGGTTCACTTTCTCTAAATTCAACATTCCCCATTCCTAATCCATTAGAGTAATTAGTACTTAAGTGTATAACCTGAATGGGTAGTTAGACATTGTGCTAAATAAAAAGAATATTAAAAGTTCTTGTTTTGTATTCATCCAAAATACTAGTACATCCATTTTGCATTTTCAGGCTATTGCAAACACCTATTTATTTTAAGTTTGATAGTTAAAATCGAGTTATAAATATATTTCTTGTGATTGTACTTAACCTAAATTTTAGTATCTACTGGAAATTTTCTCAACAAAGCTGTTTTTGGTTTCTTTAATTCTTATATGACCAGCTGACTGCTTGACGCTCACTCCTTGCTGTAGACAATTTTCTTTTGAATTTTTTGATTGTACGAAGTCTCTTACTATCTCATTGGTAAATGGAAGATTGTAAAAAATGATAGGACACATAGATAGACACATGTAGAAGGTTTAACATAAAGGACAAACACAGGAAAAGGACGTTGGATGCGAATATATGATATATATCTCTATAAGGAAAACCTCTTTTCGCTTTATGAGGTAATTGTATTATATTTGGAGGAAGGTATAGGAAAGGTGGATAGAAACACATAAAAGGGACGAACACAATATGGCTTTACCAATGAAAATAATAACACAGTTCAAACTTTACACTGCTGCCATTGGACAAGGAGGTAATGGTTGCCTCTTAAATAAAATCAATTGTCACCACCCAATCCCCCGACCTAGGTTTCATTCTATCGGAACTCATCAGGGAGGAGTGTGAAATGTTCAACACAACTTACTAAAAGAGGGGGGAAAAAAAGTGAGAAAATAGAAAATTGTAAAGGATGATAGCACACACAGATAGGAGGATTCCTGGATAACTCGGTGGTTAAAGCATTGGCGTACCAAGCCATAGGTCCAGATGTCACTTTTCAATTTTCAGAAAAAAAAAATTGTCATTGCATCTTGGTACTTGTTATGACTATATGGTAATTTACTAATTACGCTAATGTATTAAGGATAAGGAAGGTTGAATTTAGAGAAAGTGGGCTCACATTTGCTTGAAGAGAGAAAGCAAAACTATTTACAGAAGGATAAGCTAGCGCCTATCTAGGAGCAACATAATAATTAGAATAAACAACTACTGGGGACATAGCTCAGTGAACCGTGATTCTCTTTGTAAAACCCTGATGCTAATAATTTATTCATTATGTCTTATAATAGTGTATTATTTCATTTACGCTCTTTGCTAAACCGCTATGCTCTCTTTTCCAATTATCATTAGTGTGTTTCTACTACCTCAATCTGTAGCGCAGTTTTCTTAAAATATTGGGTGAGATACTAATGTACTGTTGACTAGGGGACTCCCGAATGTACTAATCATACATCCTTTTCATGGAGGTTCTTTCCATTTCCTGGTGGGATGAGGGTATGATGATAGTGAGTACGAGTGTGTGGAACTAGTCGAAACACTTAAACCTGACTTAAGCCTAATTAACCAAACCCTGGTGACCATGGGGAATTATTCCCCTTTGAAGAAAAATTCCCCAGGACCAGTTGGGAATTGGACTTGGAACCTCTAGGTCAGCAGCAGCCAGGGGCTCTGACCACTATGTACCACTAGGTCTAGCTGTTAGTTTGTTTCACTCACCTTATGATTGTGCTAAGTCAAATATTGCATTGTTAATTGGTTGCATTCGTTTGTGCACTCACTTTAACCTTAGGCAAGATTTTGTTTTGAAGATGTAATTTAATTTATTTTAAATTTTTGATTCCCATAGTCGGTTTTGGATTGCCATAGTTAGTTCAGATTTGTATGTGGAGGGACTTTAAAAAAAATGTTGTTTGCCGGATGTTAAACATCCTAATTTGATAGTTTGATGCAGCTTACCTGTGCGAAGAACGGGTTAAACTGCTGTAACACTATATATAATCAATAACAAGTGTTCATTTTATACCCAATAGTTGGAATAATCTGAACTGAATATTTTCTCACTAACTAAGAATCTCTCTGATAATGGCTTCAAGAATGGTTATCATGTTTATCACCCAACCATATCTAATAACAAGAGGGAAGTAAAAGTAACTTGATTGCACTAAAAGTAGTACCGTACACTCGGTAACACTCTTGGTTGCAGAGCTAAGGATTGGAATCACGGCTCTGCCCAAAAGAGGGGCAAGGTTGCCAGTCGTCCACTTTCCCCGCAGGGCAGAAATGAGCTCAGAGCCAACTCTTTGATAAATATTTATTCTAGCCTGTTTTAAGCAAAGCTAAAAACATTCTGTGGATCTCTTGTGAAAATATATGATTTTATTTTGAAATTTGTAAGAGTATACACATATTTGCATTCTATGGATGAGCCTGGCTCTTGATGTTTAATTTGGTGTGGTATAATTCTATACTCATAGAGCTCTAGTTGAGTAAAGTTTCAATCTTGTCTGCAAACTTCCAGTCCAACTAAGTAGATGACATCATTCTGGTAGCTCAAAGTTCATTACATTTAAGAGGTTCTACTTTGATGCTTATAACCCCGTATCGGCATAAATAAAATTTTATACAGTTTTTTGGTATAACTGTACCTGGAAGGTCCTTTTCTTATGGGTAGGCCGCGTGCAGTCTTGCTGGCTAAAAGATACCACTACAGAATTTGGGGGCCCAGGAATTTGCGAATCCGGGATTGGATGCCCGTCGTTCCGTAAGGCGGCTCAACGCGACTTGCTAAAGGATCTGCTGTGTGACAACTGCCCTGCCACGGCGCTGGCCGATGCCGGAGTTAGTGACAGTCCAATTGATATGACCATTCGTACCAGAGCCACACTCATGTTTCAGGTACTATGGCCACAAACCCCTTCATTAGTCTTAGCAAGTGCATCGCTATATTTGAAGTTGTGGGATGAACTTGATAACGTAAGTGTATGCTAATTAAACATGTGAAATCATTTCTGTTCATGTGGCTTCCTTAAGTAGTCATGTGTAAATGGTATGGACAATGTTTTGCTGAATAATTAACTAGTTGATCTGAAACTGGGATTGTTTCATTTGGTGAAACATGGTTGCAGGGAGAAGCAACTTCTTCTTAGCACTGCGTCTTACTACCCTTTCGGGTTATACACTTATGTGCTAACTAAGCTAATGGTTTTAGGGATAGTGAAGGTTATATTTAAAGAAAGTGTAGATGCATTTGTGTGAAGGGAGAGTGGAAAACTATTTTGGAAAACCCACCCTCAGTACACTTGACCGGGATTCTAACCTCGATCTCCCCATCATTGGCAGTCTAGTCCATTGTTAGTGTAGAGCCTCAGACCATGTGGCTATCGAAGAGAGTGAGATTCATTTTTTTGTGATGTAGCTCAATTGTTTCTAAATTCAGTGGATTTTATTTAGTTAGCTTACATTCAATAACATACTTATAAACTCTATTTTAGGCTAAATTCTTGTTTGTTTAGAAATAGATAAATATAAAAACTATTTACTGAATGAGTTTCTTTTTGTACCCTAAAGTAGTTTAACGCGCTAGTTATGATCTTTCTCTGTTAACTTTGATCACTACATTATCTCAAAAATGTTTTTCCTTAAAAACATATTCCTAATACTAACATTTCTCAAACACTTACAGTATTTGGCTGATAGTAATTTAATACTGACAATTTTTCTAAAATACATATTTTACAATCGACTTAAAAATGAAGGTGAACGCTTGTTCACTGAGAGCTGGATAAGAAACTTCAATTGTAAATCATTTTATCCCACGATATATGTTACAAATGAAAGTTGTATGCCTACAGTTCAAAGGTGATTTAGTCATCTATTTTCATCTTTGTAGTTTTCATATTGAAGGGTCACTGTACATAGTCTTATTTTCACTGCCTTTTAGGTTCCACTCTGATGACTTTTCCCAGTGAAAATTCTGCAATTGTGGTTTTAGTGCCTGCCTGTTCTTTCTGGAGTTCACCCAGAGGGCTGTACAAATTTGGATGATGATGTTTACACACTAGAAATTATAATATGTTGTGCAATCCCTTACAAATGTTGATTGTTCTGTGTAAGCTCTGTCGAGTAGCCTCATACTGGTTTCACTGTTTGATAGGGTATAACCGCCCTCCTATGTAAGACCTTTCAATCTTCTTCCTATCACATATATTTTCTCTTCTCAATGTTTTATTCAAGTTTTTTTTTTCCTTTCTAGAAGGTAACTTAAGTATGCCGAAGAAACATTATGTAGCTTGTCTCTCAATCGCTTTGGAGGAGGCATTTCTGGCTGGTCTTGAGCTATTCAATTAAAGCTAAATTTCACCCTCAGATTCCATCTTCCCCATTGGAGGATATGAGTGAGGAGATTTGTTTCCCCCCTGTATAACAGTGATATGAGATTGAACCTAAATTGTCACTGCCTTACCACTACACTCCTTGGTCTTCACCTTGCGACACACCCAATATATCTTGTCTTTATATCTGTATACTGTAATAAACATAACAGTTCATCAGGAGTTTTTCTCTTCCTCCTCTCAGTGACAGATAATTTGGGGTCAACCTTAATGTTAACTCATAATTTTGATGGTCTAAACTAATAATGCAGTCTTCTAGCGAGTCTTAAGATCAATAATGGAAGTATTCCAACAATAAACATTCTGGTGATTTTGGAAAAAAAATAGGAATTTGCAAGGCTAGTAAAATGATGTTCTTAGAAAATATATTTAAGGGGAATTTTTTTTATAAATTTATCTCTATGAAAAATGGGCATTAAAGAAACTGCACTCAAGGAATGTTAAA
This sequence comes from Timema poppense, assembly GCA_902141375.1. NCBI lineage: Eukaryota > Metazoa > Arthropoda > Insecta > Phasmatodea > Timematidae > Timema > Timema poppense. The sequence continues at coordinate 24,610 of CABFOV010006252.1, read as the reverse complement.
TTAGAAAGAGAATTTTAATGAAAATGTTTTCAAAAATATATATTTTAGAAAAAGTAGACACAAGGAGATAAAGATTTGGAAAAACATATGAGAATCTCCTGACCATGGAAGACTACGTGTGAGTTATAGGGTATTGAGGAGGAGGCAGAGCTGCTATTGGGCCGGAGCTGCGGCACTCCGCTTGAAGACTTCCTAGCGCTGAGAATTGAACAGGAGCTAACAAGGTTTCCTGAGAACCAGCGGTACAATGCTGCTCGAGTGATGTACGGACTGAGCCGCTTGGCACATTGTGTAAACACTGACCCACACGTTGTGCCATGTGAGGAGACAGATAGAATGTTTGATTGCCAACTCGTGGACTCTTGCAGTGCAGATATCCCTGAGGGCCATGAGAGTTTACTTACGCCACTCTTGCAGGTAATATGATAGCTCTACACCAGGGATATCTCCACAGTCTAACTGTTGTGTGCAGACAATTGAGATAACTTGCTAGAAGGATAGATCATCTTTTTACTACTGTAGTCAGGAATTTTGGAAGAAAGACTGAGCTTATCGATGTCTGTCGGGGTGTGCGAAGCTTCGAATCTTCAGTTTTACTTTGAAACAAATGTCAGCTTTGACTTCGCTTTGAAAAAAATTCCAGCTTCGACCATTACAAAGTTTCACCAATAAAATATTGAGAGGTGAAATAGTCAATTTATGTTCAATTATTGCCATTCTGAGGTGTTTTATATACTACAAATTAATATTCACATGGAAAGTAACCCAACTGAATTGACCTTTAAGTTGTGATAGTAACTTGATTTATCCTATTAAAACAATATATTACAAACAATTGTGCAATAAAACAATTTCAAGTCATTTTAGTTCATAAAGCTATGTGTAAATAGCCACAGTATAATGATGTTATTTCAACCATAAAATAAATAACAAATTATTTAAACTTGGATTCGACTTAGAGAATATTTCGTATACAGTAGGGCTCCCATATCTGCAGGTAATATGTTCCTAGATCTACCAAGGTTACGTGAAACCGCGGATAGTACCAAACTGTTATATAATGTGATAGTCATGTAACATACATACATACCATAAAGTTTAATTGATACATTACTCACAGTAAGACATCAACAACATTAAATAAAGCAATAATAATGTGTACTAACTCTTCTACATTCTTGTTGTGATGATCACTGATGATAATGATGACAATTATATGATAGCACAATGCCCACAATGGGGTGATGGTGTAGGCATTGTGACACTGTGCTCAACCATTGACTTTCTAACAAAACGAGAGAGGGGTCATCAGAATCATCTTCGGAAGGTGGAGAAAGCTGAGTAGACAAAAATGATGATGGTTTGATGACGTCAGACAAATTTAATTAATTAATTGAAAATAAATAACATCAGGCAGCGGTAAACCGCGGTTACCTACTCAGCGAATGCAGAAGCCCTACTGTATTTGATTTGAGTTTGCTTTGAATTGAAAATATGGACTTCACAGTCCCCTAATGTCTAAATACAAGGAAAAAAAGCAGAGGGCGTGACATGTCCTTTCTCACATACATACTTGACAATCAGTTTAGATATGGAGAAAACATTTTTAAAATGGGCAAGTTTACAAACATATAGTTGTTTCAATATGGCCTCTTTAAAATAACTGAATCATAGGACTTTTACTGGAGACAAAATCCTGTAAAAAAATATACATTCTGTCACTGCACACATGTTTTAAACACAAACAATAGTCAAAATATATAAATGAATGTGAACAAAAATGGTTGCTTTCGGTTGGTTATGTGCCCCTAACGAGGCCATGACTTTTAAGTAACAACCTCTTCTAAAGGGAGGGAGAGACTATTTATTTAAAATCCATATCATCTCATTAAAGTTGTAGTAAAAGGAAAAGTCGGATTTAATAAACCTTGGAAGGAGCATCTAAGAGTAAGACATAAACACCAGATATTCATATGACCAATGATTCACATTTAAACACAAAACATCACAGTTTTAAATGCTCGTAAGTTCTCTTCTTCAGCAAAAGAAAACAAAACAATGACTCGAGTATGAATTCCCTACCCGCAGGCCATCCCAAAGTGCAACATCCTGTACGGCAAGTCAGTGATGCAGATCTTATGGGGGGTGACTGGGGTGCCCAATCGTCGAGTTTTGGCTCGCTGCCAGGACGGCCAAGAGTTCTGGGCAGACTTTGTCATCATAACACTTCCCCTGGGTGTCCTCAAGAGGCATGCCACAAGAATGTTCTGTCCTACTTTGCCTGTGTCCAAGATGGATGCCATAAATAATATAGGTAGAATATACAACATAATTGATGAGTCTCGATAAGAACAGTATCATAGGATCACCAGGAACAACGATATAAAAATAAAACCTCATTTTATACTACCTAAAAAAAGCATGAAAATAAAAGTAAACAGTGGCATAGATATAAGACCTTAATTGGAACATTAAGGAACATTTACATATACTTATATAAGACATTTTGAATTGAAATATCAGGAATTATTTGTGCGGGGCTTTGGTAATATAAACAGTTTACTCCATTTGCCCCTTTCCCGTTTCCATTTCGCTGACTTGTCCTTAACAAAATTTCCAATCACAGAAATATATAACAAAAAACCATTAGCTCTCAAAAAATGCACTGGCACACTTCTAAACTGAAATGCTATTTTATTCTTAAGAAAAAAACATTTCTAATATAGGTCGGAATCTTACCTTAATCATATAAACTTAAATCAACAATATTTTGCAAGCCTTTAAGAACTTTGTTTATAGCATACTTTTGGTGAAATCACATTTAATAGAACAATCATCAGACAAGATAAATATTATTTTTACTATTAGAATGACCCACCTTTTTAAAACTGCATTACACTTCACCTTTTGGTTTTAACTCAACGTGTACTGGCTCACAACTTGAGTTTTGGTTGCACAATTACCCCACCCAATTGTTGAATTTTTTTGGCTAGATTTCAATTAAAAGATTCAGCTTTGCCATAGGTTTCAGTAGCGCAAGCAAGTTCTTTCTGGCATACAGCAGCCCATTATTTCCCTGGATCAAGCAGCCACTGCGCTACATTTGGAGCGAGGAAGATCTGGAGACCCGCAAGGACTGGACACGTGGCCTGCAATCATTACAACAGGTGCCGGGCAGCAACCATGTGCTCACAGGCTGGGTGATCGGCAAACACGCAGAAGAGATGGAACGTCTGCCTGAGCAGGCGGTGTTGGACGCTACAACGAACCTCCTACGTGAAGCCACAGGGGACCAGAGCTTCCCCCCTGCAGCTATCTTGTCACGCTCAAAGTGGTGTACCGACCCCAACTTCTGTGGCGCCTACACCCACCTGATACATAACACGACTCCCAAGCACCACGCTGACCTAGCGGCACCTGTGCCCGCTGTGTGTGGCGTCCCCCCTGTGCTGCTGTTTGCGGGTGAGGCCACCTGTCCCAAGCACTTCTCAACTGTGCACGGAGCGCGGCTCAGCGGCTATAGGGAGGCAGAGAACATCCTTCATGTGCTGGAGGTGCATGGAGGCTACCAATTGCCTGGCCAAAGTGATCTCCTGGACGATGAAGATGACATTTAATACCACAAGAGTTCCGAAACACTGCAGCTGCCGTCCATGTCCAGCATTTCTTGTCCCAGTACTGACAATTACAACCATATAATATCTCAATAGCTTGTTTCACTCATCATTGAAGCTACTCTTGAATCTGTGAGCATCCTCACTTCGCCGCATTCACCAGTGTACCACTTATGAATACAGTCTTCATATTATTATTACTATTATTATTCTGTATTTTTAATTAATCATTCATCTTCTCATATCATAACATTTATTTGTTCAGTTATTTTAATTGAATAATTATAATTTTTAGTTGAGGGCAAGCTGTCAAGCGATCCAGGATAAAAATGGTTGAAATGTCTAGGAAAATAAATATTTGATGAAATTTGAGATAAGGAATAAGGTGAATTGTTGCATTAATTGTTTTCCGCATGTTGGTGTTGAAATGGTTTAGTCTGCTGCCTTGTTTGACCCTTTTTTTTAAAAATACTGTAGTAGATGTTTCCAGGAATGAGTGTGGACTGTTATGTGGTAGGCTCCAAGACTAACATCTCCTCATCAAATTGTGATTATATGAATTAGTAGATAACTAAATAAACATCTTCACATTTATGTGAATTATAGCCCTCCTCCCTCACGCGTAGTGTGGTCAGCTCAATATTAGACACCATTGGTGATGTTAAGTGCTAGAGAATGCATAGCGGAAGAGTGTGGCTAATAGTCAGCTAAATTGGTACTTTGGTTCCTGAATGAAAAGGCAATATTCATCTCTTGCGTTCAACTCTTAAATTGCTATACAGGTCATATGGATTGCACAGTTGCCAGATCTCATCCACCTGAAACAGAGTGACAATTTTATATATCAAAAACTTATCATTCAATGTTTATACACTTTATAGTAATGCATTTGAAGACTTATGCCAATTATTGTGTATTACTTTGTTGTTCATCATATTAAACATTGAAAGTAGGATAGAAGGACAAGACCTACACACTTACCAGAAAACTGAAGGCCTCAACTTTCACAATTAAAACATAACTACAATACATTATTATGTAATTTTTGGGGTACATTAGTCCTCTTGTTTAGCAGAAGAGAGTAAAACAAAAACTAGATAAGAGAAGATTGGTTCACATTTCTGACTGTTATCAGTAGTTGATGCTGATTTATTGGTGCTAATCTCAGCAGGGATATATTTAAATTAACACATTATTTCTACGTCTGGCACCTGTGTTTTGGTTATAAGCTACTTATACTAATTTAAATCTAAAAAAAAAAAGGACAAAGAACATTTCTAAGAGTAGATGCACCAGTATTTTTCTGGAAGAACGGAAAAAAAAGTCCTTTTATAAAACCACTTCCAGAGAATTATTTGTTTATTGTTTGTATTTTATCGGCACTATTTAAACACACAAATTATATCAACACATGACTTAAAAACTAAATTTATAAAAACACAACATTCAGCTCCTCATACAAATTTACCAATAATCAATCTTTGACCATGCCGGGAATAAAATTCGGGACCTCTAGCTGATTTGGATCATGCGGTGCTGACCATGGTAAGGTGTTAAACTCTTTCCAGTGAATTCGATCAGCATTCGAAGCTCCTTCTGATTAACAATGACAAAGTGTAATGAGAGTATAAATGCCATAGACCAACCGACCACCATTGTAATGGCTAGTTCCTTCTCCTGAAAGTATATTATCGTATAATAAATTGTTGCACATTAAAATATTTTTCTAATATTTAGCATTATCTTGACAATTACTATAAAATCTAACCTATTGAACTGTACAAACAAAGGAGTTTATTTGTTTCCAAAATGAATGTTAAATTGACCAAACGTTATATGTGTAACCAATATTATCAATTTTTTTGATATGGATGTGATGCGCTTACATAACTCCTTGGTTTCCAACGTGACGATTGCCTTAACAGTGCTGTGTTCTATATGACCAGGTGAAGTGTAAACTGAGCTACACATCCTGCAAACTAAAAACCGAGGTGATATTGGCCTGTAGTTTTTCATAAAATAAATTTAAACTATTATCATTCTTATCACATTATATACCCATGTAAAGTAAAAAGAAAAAACATTTTTTTTCGTGTTTTACTTTAAATATTTCAAGAGGTGTATGTTTTAAATATTCTTTTAAACCTCGTAGAAAAGATATACATTTCAGACTTTGCGGGCGTTGTTCATGACTATTACTAGAGCCAACATAAAAATATTGGCTTTCCCACACATTTGTAACGAGGTATATGAAGTGATATATTTGTAAACTTGGGAAACTAAGACTCAATGCTAATTTTTGTATTTTGTAAAAAATAAGTTATTTATAAATATATTGGTAATTAATATTACTTTCAATTAGGCCTGTGCGGGAATGACATTTTGGGCGGAAAATAACAATTTCCCATGGGAACAGGAAGTATTTAAATACTGATTTTTGAATTTAGGCTTCTAATTGTTTTTCAAATATTTAGACCAATAACATTATTAGCTTTCACATTTATTTAAACTGACAAAATACTGCGGTAAACATAAAATAACTCTCGCTCTAGCGTTGGGTGTTGAAAAGGGTGTCTCAACAACCATGAAGTACTACCATGATAAGTTTTTAAAATCTACAATTTATACATTTCCTGGACACTTTATCTTCTCTTTTTTCAAAATATTAGCCTTGTTTGCACTCACCTAAAATGTATTCTTATTGTACACCTAAACAAAATACTCTTCAAATATAGATTAATCAAATAAAGCAATCGATTTAATACAGTTGAAACGAACTTTAGTTTGCATGTATGTTTTGAAATCAATTTTCCCTTTTATAAAATAAGATGTTCAAATATTATTAAAGTCATAATAATTTCTATAATTAATTTGAAATTATATTTTACATGGTTGGCAATTTGATTTTCAACAGCCTTGTCTTTAAAACATGAACACGTAGCCACAAACAAAGAAAAATAGAGTTTTTTTTCCTGTTCTCTAAACAATCACGTAGTTATACAAAAGTAGAAATTGATAAAATGATTAAAAAAATTCTCAGGAAAAAGATATTTTTTGATTGAGTGAAGATATACTTCTTTATTACTATCACAATAAAGAAACATTGGTTAAAGACATCTGATCCACCATCATGAAAATAAGATCGACTACTGTGTTAGGTGTAAACAAACATCCTGGGATTTATTTTATTAACATCAATGAAAATACTTAACATTAAGTTCTTTTTGCTCTATCCCTTGAAATATAATACGCTATTAACATTACTTTATTCATTAACTGCACAATGTTCATGTAATAGCTGGAATATTATAGAGCCTAGGCCTAATTTGTGCAAACAACCTTCCATAACCATGAGTATGATGTTGCATTAAGTTTTTTTTTGTGTCTTACTACCTGTTCGGGTCATACACAGTGAAATAAGATACTTAAGATAAAGATTATTATTGCGACAAGACTAAAAGTGAATCTTTTGTGTATTGAAACACATATATTTAATTTTTAAACTTGGCTTTGTTATTCATATGAAAACTGTTATTCTTACCAAAAAATTCTACTTTCAATAGTGCCGCAGTGATTTTTATATAATAGAGTATGCTTATTTCATTGAAATATTAATGTTCATTTTTAAGTTACAAAATAGCAACCCCTCTAGGTGGAAAAAGAACAGCGCTTACGATAATAAGTGTCCATAAGAGCCTCTATTGCTTATTTAAGAGTGGAACGGCTTATAGGTAGAATCTGCTCTTCACATCAATATTAACTATTCTTGTCTTTCAAGAAATATAACGTAGAACCCAGGTAGCAGGGAAAGATGACCAATCGGGTTATAAACTTGGTCCACACTGGTAAATTGTGGGGGACCCAGACACTTCCTTGGTGCTTTGATATAAGAAAGAGCTGGAAACATCAACACAGTTTCGGACCCAAGGAAGTCTTTTCTTTCTTATGTTTTGAGAAGATTGTGGCCTTGAGCTTCTAGTAGAAAGGCACATGATTATGACAATTTGTGTTAAAGGAGCCAGGTAGGGAAAAATACTTCCAAAAGAGGAAATGTCTCAGTTGAAAATGTCCCCTCTCAAGATCAGCTTTGGTAACTGACCAGTCTAAGATGTTAGACTATGTTGCACTTGGTTAAGGTTTGAATGCCAAGGGGGTGTACATATTGTGATTTGAATGCATTTCCTCGAATATATCTCCATCCGCCAGATGTTGGGTGTGTTCTTCCCTCTTTATTAACTCTATAATACATCTATTTAAGGAAAACCTCTTTTCGAGGTATTTTGCTATATTTAGATAGGTAGATAGAGACATAAGAGTGAACAAACTAAATATGGTTTTTTCTTGTTCCAAATATAACAAAATACCTCATAAAGTGGAGTGGTTTTCCTTGAAGAGATACAGGGTAGACGGAAGTCACTATTTGATTTTAAATGGCTATGATTCTATTAACACTGGATAGATTTACGTGAAGTAAGGAGTTTTGTTTTCACAAGACCACGATAATCTTTGTGGAATACTTAATTTCCATGTATGCGCCCGTGTTGTTAACCAGGCTCTGTAAGTGTCGCGGTATGTCATCAATTGTCTTTTAAGGAAATTTTGGGGAACATTTCCTAATACATCATTAATACGTACCTCTAATTCTTCAAGAGTATGTGTCGTTGTTCGGTTCACTTCGTCTATGGCCCAACTCCTCAAAAAGAAATAGCATGGCATGAGCTCAGGACTTCTGGCAGGCCATTTGTGTGGTCCCTGCCATCCCAACCAATGCCCCGGAAAGTGTTTGTCCAGCTAGTCATGAACAATAAGGGTGAAATGGGGCGGGGTGCCGTCCAACTGAAAAATAACATTGTGAACAAAGTCCCATTAGGAGACCACTGGCCACACATCTTGATGCAGCATGTTCAAGTACTGGTCACCGTTCATGGTGTCTCGCAAGAGGATGGGACCAATGACACAGTCTGAGGCTAGGCCACACGACACTGCTACTTTTGGTTTGATTTTGCATTTTCTCAACAGTTTTTTCTGGGTTGCGATCTGCCCAATAATGGCAATTATGTCGAGTCACCAAACCATTGACATGGAGAACTGCCGCATCATTCCAAATAACGTTACAAAACAGATCCGTCTAGCTACTGTGCCAAGAAAGCATAATTTAACCATATTTTATGTGCCAATTGCAGTCCTGTTCAGATAATTCTTGTACCTGATGAGGTTTCCAGAGCCAAAAGTTCAGATCTTTCTTCAACACTTTATGCACCGTGTTTCTGGAGAGTTCACTCTCAAAAGAGGCCTGGTGTGTTGATTTACCAGAGTTGCGCGTGAACATTTCCCTCACTGCTGCGACATTATCCAAGGTCTGCACTCTTGATAGTTATCTGCTATTTGCATCTGCAACTGACCCAGTTGTCATTAATTTTGTTTGGAAATTTCTAATCATGCTGGAATGAAGTATAGCATGTTGACGGTGAACACCTCACCACCATCACCGTGCAAGGATGACAGATTTCCACATTCAAAATGTGTAGCTATATAGACATCATCCTCCAGAGACAGTTGGTCTGTCATTTTTCTCACTCACCCACTCATGGTAGATGTCACGCCAGTAGAAGATTTTCTCAGGGACCCTAGAACATAGGAAAAAAACTTTTTACTAATCATTCAATAATTAACAAAACTACAGTAATTTCAAATGAGATACCCATCTCCCACCCACCCTGTAAATTATTTATTTGCATCAAATTTTAATTTCTTGTGTTTGTCTTTTATGTTATTCCTTTTACATGTTCCTATCTAAGTGTCTTATCATTCTTTACCAGGACATTCTTCCAATTTCCTTCTCATCCCTTTTGTATTGTTTTGGTTTCCTCTTTTAGGAAGTTGTGTTGAGCTTTTCCCATTCCCTCCTCATGAGTTTCGATAATATAATGAAACTCGGGTTGAGGGATTGGGCAGTAACAATTGATTTTCTTCTAGAGGCATCCATTACCTTTGTCCAGTGGTGGCAATTTTTACTTTCACAATTAAAAGAAGACCACAGTTCACTCTTTACATTGCTGCCACTGCACAAAGAGGTATTGGCTGCCTCTTAAAGAAAATCGATCGTCACCGCCCAATCCCCCGACCTAGCTTTAATCTTACCAGAACTCATTAGGGAGACAATTCTTTTTAACAAAGCCCTTCAATTATTGGTAGATTACTGATGAATATTTTTTTTAATCACACATTTTTCAAAAATGGCTTTAATGATTTTGTTTGAAATGCATATCTTGGATTTGTTTAATATGACAAATAGCATTATATAATTGGTTTTTGGGCAAAAATTTGTTAACTGATTTTTCAAAAACTTAAAATATTTTTAAATGGATATATCAATTTGGTTCCAAATGGGTACCTTGGTAGTGTTTGACATATCAAATAGCACTGTTTAACCCGCCTTGGTGGCGTAGTTGGCCAACACGCTTGTCGTGTTGAGCTCGACTGCTGAGGATAGGGAGAGCGAGGTTCGAATCTCCGTCGGGTGAACTGAGGGAGGTTTTTCCTAAATGGTTTTCCACTCTCCCTCCACGCAAATACGGGTTTACTTCCTTCTAATTCAACCTTCCCAATTCCTAATCCATTAGAGTAATTAGTACTTAAAACGTATAACCCGAACGGGTAGTAAGACGCGGGGCTAAAAAAACCACTGTTTACTTGTGTTTGGGGTAAAATTGTGTGGGTAAAAGTTTACTGATGACCAATTTTTCAAAAACTTGAAGTATTTTACAAATGTACATAACAATTTGGTTTCAAATGGGTATCTTGGGAATGTTTGACATGACAATTAACACTGTATATTTGTTTTTGGGGTAAAAACTCATTTATGGCTAGTTTACTGACAACTGATTCTTCAAAATCTTGAAATATTTTACAAATGGTGCTAACAATTTGGCTCCAAATGAGTATATAAAATCTCATTTATGGGTAGTTTACTGATGATTGATTTTTCAAAAACAAGTAATTATTTTACAAATGGTTCTAACGATTGGGTTACAAGTGGGTACCATAGTATTGCTTCACGTTACAATTAACACTGAACTTTTGTGGGGTGGGGGATTGAGGGGGGTAGCTTACTGATGACTGATTTCTAAAAAACTTGAAATATTTTACAAATTGCCTTAATGATTTAGTTTAAAATGGGGATCTAGGGAAGGTTTTGCATGAAACTTAACAGTGTATATTTATTTTTAAAGCAATAACTCATTTATGGGTTGTTTACATATGGCTGACTTTTCAAAAACTTGAAATATTTTTAAAATTGCCTTAATGATTTGGTTCCAAATGAGTATCTTGGGAGTGTTTGAGACAAATAACCCAGTATTGTTTGTTTTGGTTAAAAATTTGGTAAAGGGTCTTTTACTGAGGAGTGATTTTTGAAAAATCAAATTATTTTGAAAATTGCTATAAAGATTTTTATTAAAGTATATTTGGGGAGTGTTTGACATGAACATGACAAATAAAGATGTATACTAATTTTGGGTGGGAATTTGTTTATGGCTACTTTACTTATGACATATTCTTTAATTTTAGTCTCTTAAAAAATGGCTTTAATGATTTGGTTCAATATTGGTATCAGGAGACTATTTTGCATATAATTAATAATGTATCTTTGTTTGTATGAATAAATTAATTTAAGGTTACTCTTCTTAAAACAAAAAATTTGAATGTTTTGGATATGGCCCTTGAAGATTGAATTCATAATGGGAATATTTTATTGGTATTTCTTAATTAATAGAAAAATGTTTGTATTTTTACAAACACATAATTTTAGGGTGGTTTGCAAATAATTTAGTTTTGAAAATTGGAATTTCTTTAAATGTATTTGAATAATTTGGTTTAAAATCTATATATAAAGAGTGATTATTGTGATTAACAGGATGATTTGTTTATTTCTATGAGTAAAACTTATATAAAGGTAGCTTACTAAAAACCAATTTTTCGAAATTTTCTTCAAATAAATAATACACAATATGTGAAAGTTTGTACGATTGTATCTTTTGTGGTCTCCAAATTTATGATTGGAGCTGTTTAGTTTGTCATTTCTTAAATCAGCTATGCACTCATTTAATATTATTGTTTCATTCATCTGGTATTTTGCAGTTTGAATTAATTATAGCTAGGTGTTTTAAATGCATGGATTATGTTTAGTTACCGTAAAAAAAAAGGTGCTAAGAGTGAAAGATAGCAACAAAAACACTAATTTATAGGTTAGAAATTATCATGTAGAAACTATGTATTCTGGCTAATTAAAAAAGTATATGACGCATGAAAGACCAAACCACAAGAAATTATAGCTGAGTATATTACTGTCAGAACTATGCGTGGTGCTAAATAAACTATGAATCTTTAATAGTTTGCTAACGTAAATAGTAAATATTTTCGTTCATCCACCATCTCTCAGATAAAAATTAGAATGGAAATTGAGCAACACCCCTCCCTTGTAACACCCCTTACCTCCCTCAATCTCTTTTCTCTTACTCACTATATTTCCTGGAAAACCTTCAACCACTAATGGGGTTTATAAATGACAGACGAGAAGTAAAGTGACTTATCTCACGCACAATTTTTAATACTTTTACATAATTTTAGTTTTACCAGGATTCCACTATTTAACTATTATAGTAAAAAAATAGTAATGATATCAATGGAAACGTAAAACAATAGCTATGAGACATTACTTGTCAAAAATTTGAATTTCCTTTTCAGTACACAATGTTAAAATTTAATAACTGTTTAGTCATTATTATAATATTAAAAAAAAAATGGTATCATTAATTTTATTTGAAATGTAATAAGTAATGTCTTTTCAGTGTTTTAATACCTTTAAGTGACCTGGCGGTCTAGGGGTAAGGTGTCAGACTTCTATGCTGGCGGCCGGGGTTCAATCCTCGGTCCCGGCACAGATTTATCTGATTACCAAACCCTTCCTTCACCTCTGACAAGACATCTTGTGAATGTGAGGAATGCCAGGCCTCCACCGTGGTTCGGAT
>CABFOV010006252.1:0-11097 GCA_902141375.1 Timema poppense | reverse complement strand
TAATAATAATAATAATAATAATATTTAGCACCGCGTCTTACTACCCGTTCGGGTTGTACGCTTTAAGTACTAATTACTCTAATGGGTTAGGACGTGGGAAGGTTGAATTAAAGGAAGTGAACCAGCATTTGCGTGGAGGGAGAGGGGAAAACCATTTAGGAAAAACCACCCCCAGTCCACCCGACCGAGATTTGAACCTCGATCTCCCCGTCCTCAGCGGTCGAGCTTAACACGACAAGCGTGTTAGCCAACTACGCCACCGAGGTGGGTCATACAAAGTATACCAAATAAAAAATTGTATTTTCTGTTTCCTAAACATCTATTATTTCACTTTTATTATTGCTAAGTGGCCTTTTAATATGAATATCACGAGTTTAATTACCCTTTGATAGGGCAGAGATTACCTGCTTTAACTGCCTTTTATAGTGTTGAAGTGGGCTACATTGCTGCCTTTTTTACAGGATTGGTTTGTCAGCCTTGTTTTTATTTAAACTTTTATTAAGCGTTTTATAAGAATTTTCTTTTAAGAATTTGGTTTCTAAATCGGTATAGAGTGCCAAAATCAAGACCCGCCATGATGCATAAAATTACCATACTACAAAACTGGAAGGAGGGCCCTAGTTTTTTTAATATCTGCACCACAAGGAAACTTACCACAGATAACACTTTTGATTTTACTCGGAAAAAAGTTGAAATAGCAGCTTGGAAGACATTCAAGATGTATCCGGGAATTTCTTGGGAAACAATAAAGCACACAACTACCTCCGAGTGAGAAAACTGCTTCAGTCATATAAAACAATGGGGTGCAACATATCACTAAAGCAACATTTTTGAAAACATTCTAAAATACTCTTTCGTAAGGAGTGTAAGATATGATAAAATAATACAGACTTAGATAATGCTTGATAATACAGATAAATATAATGCAAAAAGTTGAATATACCATCACTTCTTATATTCAACTTTTTGCATTCTATTTATCTGTATTATCAAGCATTATCTAAGTCTGTATTATTTTATCGTATCACTAAAGATTAACTTTTAACACTCACATTTGGATTTTTTCTCACAAAATCTTGTTGAGATTAGTGGCAAACATGGAGAGCGTTTTCACCAACACATTACTGTTATAGAAAAACGGTGAGAAGGAAAGTGGAGTGTTAACATGTTGGCAGGTTATGGTTGGAGTCTTATCAGAAATTAATTACAAATGGAAGTCATTAGCTAGATTTAAAAAAATATACATATTGATTATCAAGTAATATTGGTTTCATATGTGAATAAAAAATATAAGTTTTTGGAATTATAGAAGGGTGATGGAAATATTTTGAAAACATGTTTGTAAACAGCACAAAAAACAGTTCAAAAATATGTATGTATGTAAAAATAGGCCTACAATTTAAAAAAAAAGATAAAACGTAATTGGAATAGTAACTAAAATGAAGCTGGACAACATTTAAGAAGCACACAGTAAATATGAGTATGGTTGCAAATAGAAAATATTACAAAATACCATAAAAAATACATTTTTTTTTTGCAAATACTTAATTAGTTAATTTCTGTGGGAATCTAAATAAAAATAAATCTTATTAGCGATAACAGGCCTTGGAGACCACGCGCCGACCTCACAAGCCTAAGCCTCCTCCATCTTGTTCTATATTCGTCCACCACTTTCCAGTCTTCTTCCACCCCTAGTTCCTTCATCTTTCCACCTTGTTCTGGGATGTCCAAGTGGTCTGGGAGTTTCGGGAACCTTCGAGCACTACCGTCGGGCTTCTTTCTTGTCTCATCCTGGCTACATGGCCCGTCTATCAAATTCTATTCGCTTCCATCTTCTGCACTACATCTGGCCGTTTCATCATCTCATATATATATGTTCCTTCTCTAGCTCTCTTCTTTTACTGGAAGCCATATTTTACTCATAATTCTCCGTTCCAATATCCGTAGTCTCTCTCTCTTTCTATCTTCGTTGTGCTCCATGTTTCTGACACACTTTTAGTGATTAATACAATTGTGATATACGGCAGCCTCTCACAAGAAACTGTATACTAACATCTCCATTTAAAATATTGTTATGTGGGATCATGTCTGTAAGTAAATTCAAGTGCACTAACTTCAATCCCCGGTCCCGGCATAAATTTATCTGATTACCAAACCCTTCCTTCACCTCTGACAAGACATCTTGTGAATGTGGGGAATGCCAGGCCTCCACCGTGGTTCGGATTCCACGTTAAACTGTAGGTCCTCCATTTCATCTCACAATCACCCTACCATTACACATTAGCGTAAGTGCGTATAACCCGAACGGGTAGTAAGACGCGGTGCTAATAATAATAATAACAAGTGCACTAACCTTGTGAATGCCTGGCAATACACAATGTGTCCCTTTGTTGCCAAACAACCCTCATCACTGGTCACGTGGTTTAACGCATCACGCTCATGTTAGACCAGATTGCAAGTGACGAGGTGGGGGTTTAAATCCGGCTCATTTGTTCCGGGGGTGGTTTTCACACATTTTTACTTTTTCTTCTTTATCGCCGTGTCCTACAACCCGTTCGGGTTATACGTTTAAATATACTAATTATTCTAATGGTTTTAGGGATCAGGAAGACTATATTTAGACGAAGTGTGTGTCCACATTTGCGTGAAGTGAAAGTGAAAAGCCATTTTGGACAAATCACCCTCGGTACACCTGACCGAGATTAGAACCTTGATCTCCCTGTCATCGGTGGTCTTGTCAACTGCGAGAGTCACGCGTTTGACCAGGCGGCCATCAAAGCGGAGTTTTTCCCTAGATGGTTTTAAAATCTCTCTGCGCACGAATGTTGGTACATTTACTCGGAAATTATACCTTCCTTATAACTTTAACATTAGTGTATGCATACAACTCGAACAAATACTAAGACACGGTGAGAATAATACTTTGCTTTACTTGACTATGATGTAGCTTATATTATTATTATTAGCACCGCGTCTTACTACCCGTTCGGGTTATACGCACTTACGCTAATGTGTAATGGTAGGGTGATTCTGAGATGAAATGAAGGACCTACAGTTTAACGTGGAATCCGAACCACGGTGGAGGCCTGGCATTCCCCACATTCACAAGATGTCTTGTCAGAGGTGAATGAAGGGTTTGGTAATCAGATAAATCTGTGCCGGGACCAAGGATTGAACCCCGGCCGCCAGCATAGAAGTCTGACACCTTACCCCTAGACCGCCAGGTCACCAACAAGTAGCTTATACAATAGGCTCATAGTTTGCTCAGTAAAGGTAAGCGTCCTACCATTAAGGGTGAAAATTGCATACCGTACACATTTAAAGGACATAACATTAAATATATATTATTTTATTTACCTTCTTCATGAATAAGAACAGTTTTTGTGGAAACATGAAATTATAAACGACACTGTAAACACCGTATAACACCACGGTTAACCAAATCAACCTTTGAAACAACCCCTTTAACAACACTACAACAACCTATTTAAGAAGTCTTTTAATATTCTTTTTTTTTCTCCCCTAAACTTGAAAATACCCTCGTAGCTTAATTACCCGCTTCAAACTAATTCAACGAAGGTATCAGATTTCCTGGTGCTCCTCCTAGACGGGGACCGCGGGGGTAAAAGGGACTTGCCAACGGAAATGGGCGGAGAACGTTTCTCTCTTGACTTATTAATTATCGTAAAATGTTAGACGGTAAGTGGTTTAAGGGAGTATGAGAGAGTTTAAAATGAGTCGGCAGTTAGGTGGGAAGGTGTTATTTATGAATTAGGACGTAGCAAAGTGAACATCTAGTGTGTATTAGCGGTATGAATTATCAGGCTAGGTCCCGAGCTGGCTTTCACCCTCATTGCTACTTAGTCGGTGCTTTCTAATTGTTTCTACCGCGAGCCCTTTGGCCACAGACTGCCGGCGGCCCTTAACGATATTTCCTGTTTAGGGATTTAGAATCTTTTTTTATGAAGCGGGCTGTAGGCCCCCCAAGGACACTAAGACTTCTGATGTAATAAAAATAATTATTCCTCATTGTAATCCTTTAAGGTGGGATAAATGGGGACGCAAGAAAAGGCCTTTTTTTNTTTTTTTTGCAATTTTTATGGCAAAACTTTTTTTTCTGCTAAAATAAAAATATATATTTCTCCAGTAGAAACATAAAGTTTAATTTTCTTCAAATGGTCAACATTTCTTGAATATCTGTCATGAAGATAGTGGAGTTAGATGAGAAACTTTTTAAATGAAGAGTAAAAGTTGCCATTAAATTTCAAGACACCCTTGAGAGATATTCAAGAAATGTTGAGGTCACCATGTGAAGAAAATTAAATTATATGTTTGTACTGGAGAAATATTTGATTCATTTTGGCAAAAAGAAAAAAAGTGTTGGCATATAATCTACAAAAACACTGTCTCCTTCCATCTTACCTTAATATCGTTACAAGTATTAATTCCTTGAATAGTTCTTTCTCGAATAATATCACGTCATCATTGTACTACAGTAAAAATTATAATAACTATACCAATTGTTATAATTGTTGGCGTACATTGATGAAATCATTTAGCTAGACCACTAACTATTGTTAATAGCTTCTGTTAATGGCCATGAGCTTTGATTAATCATGTGGAAGGGGTGATTGTGTATTAACATTAAATTTCGTCTCTAGAATATAATGTTCTTAATACACCAAATACAAATGATTGAGCAAGGACGTAGAAAACTAATTGTTCAAGGAAGTGAGTTGGGCCTCTAGAAAATTGTACTATATCTTTAGCCATTATAAGTACAAAGGACCTCCCCTAAGGGGACCCATCAAATTAAAGGTGGGGTCCTAAACCCCCAACACCATTTCACGCCCTGCAAAATAATGAAAGAAAATCGCCTGAGGGTTAGGTTAGATCATGATAGGCTAGGTTTGAAAAACGGAAAGAAGATTGCTTTATGGCTAGGTTAGGTTGGATTTTATTATGTTAGGTTAGGTCTATAGACGAAAGGGAGAGTTATTTTATCTTCTTTTGTTCATACGTCTTATCGCAGTTGGGCCAAACGACCTTCCATTTACGGTACTTACTGAGACTGCGTCAAAGGTCCTGTAAGGATTGGCCCAAATAGGTCGCTTTTCTGGAGGAATGCCC
This sequence comes from Timema poppense, assembly GCA_902141375.1. Taxonomy (NCBI): domain Eukaryota; kingdom Metazoa; phylum Arthropoda; class Insecta; order Phasmatodea; family Timematidae; genus Timema; species Timema poppense. The sequence continues at coordinate 5,967 of CABFOV010006252.1, read as the reverse complement.
CACACGTAGTCGGTGTTTGCAGTGGCGTGGCGTGGCGTGTTGCTAAGGTAATCAATGCTAGTTGAAACCCACCTGTGAATTGTGAACACCCTCTGACAATATATCAGTAAAATAATTTCCATGAGACGTATGTAAAGAAGAAACTAGGTATAGTTTGTCGATTGGGCAAAGTTTTAAACGTAATCTTCTTACTCTGGCAACACTCCACGACACGTCAGTGTTCGACTGGTGTTACGGTTAGGTACGTGCTGGCTATTAGCGACCGGCCTTCAACTCCATTTATTCTAGGTCAAACAATGGATACACCCAAGACCGTTAATTTATCATTGAAAGAAATAGAACACATTCAATTTCTCAGAGAAACTTAGGAAAAGTGATCTTAGAAACAGACTTGCTGTTTAGCATGTCTTTTCTCTTGAAAATTGCCCCACGGTTTAACCCAGCCTGTGAAAAAAATGCTGGTAGCTCATTCACAGTTTCACTCAGCTTACACCCCTATCATTTTTTTAATGAACTTAAAAGATACTAAGCCACTAAGACATTTATGATTGTTATGGTATACAGTCTCAATGTATTTACATTAATTTATTTTGGTCGAGCCTATTATGTGTTGATAATTTTTTTTAAATGAATTTTGAAGAACAATTAATTAATAAAAGACTTTGGCCCAACAATTCTTTAAATTTTATTGGTTCATTGGACATTGAATTTGGTACATCCCTCGTCTAAGGCGTCATTAGCAATATACTGAACGGCTTGTTTTGTTGTTTTCTAAGCACCTCGTCTTACTACGCCTTCGGGTTATACGCTTATATACTAATTACACTAATAGTTTTAGGGACTATGGTGGTTATATTTATAGGAATTGTACCCGCATTCGCGTGGGGGGTAGAGTGGGAGATCTTTTTGGAAAAAGCCACCTCAGTACACTCGACTGAGATTCGAACCTGTATATTCCTGTCATCGGCATTTTATACTATTACGATAGTAGCGCTTTAGACCATGCGGCCACCGAAGGGGGCTACTGGACTGATGTTACTGCGGGATATCGGGATTCAAACCCCGTTTGGGTGTGATGAAGATGGATTTTCTTAGATGGTTTCCTACTCTCTCCCCCCCCACCCTCCCCGCCATTTTGAATATATTTTATTGTAAGATCTATTTTCTTCATCGTTGCCCCCACGATGTAAATTTCCAGAAAGACCGACTGGATGGCAACTCACTGCAAGAAAGAAAACATTCCTAAATCAGAATAGTTTTTTCCTTAGTTATTAGGTTTAAAACTACTCGTCAATTTAGTAACTTAACTAAGAGGCAAAATGAGGAGAATAAATTAGCAGAAGCTCGCCCACATTTTTTTGGAGACAAAAGGTGAAATACCTATATATAACGTGTGAAACCCTTCCCAGTTCCCGAACAAGAATTAAACCTCTACCTCCCTTAATCTCTGCAATAGAGTCTTGCAAGCTTCGACTAAAGGACAAAGGAACCCTGGTTACATCCTGCCTGTCAAGTTTTTGCTGAATACTCTCAGCAATGAAGTGTATGAAATATATGCATTTTATTCGATTATTTTATTTCTCACTCACTTGAACGCCAACTTTCCTCAGCATTTTAATTTGATCACAAAAATCTTGTACTGGTCTGACATGGTAGGCAATGAAATATGCCATGTTATAAAACTCATTTGTTTTAATGATTCTGTATAACCTTGAAGCATAGCCTTTGGTAACGGAGCTGTAGAAGGTGATTTTTGGCCTTCCATGCTTTAAGACAAGACTCGTGCTTATTACTACTATCATACTACTTTATATTCTCTAATTTAAATTTTCCTACCAGTCCCAGAATAAGCCTTGATGCAAAGTTGCATATAGTAGGACATTTTTTGCATACAAAGCAGAAAATAACTACGCTACCATCAGGTTTTTCATTTTTTCAAACCAATCAAATTTGTCGAACCAAATCTCTTGCACCTTTCTAGGCCTAACATTTTTATCACCTTTTGTTAGGCCAACCTGCTTTACTGGCTTTTTACTTTCATTTGGAGTTGTGGGTATGCTTTCCATCTGTTCATTCACGTGATGCACTATTACCACCCGTACTTTCCGTCTCGTCGGCACTTTTCCGTGTTTTTCCCCCAAAGAAGGACAAGGTATTTGTTTGATTTGACATAACACTGGTTACTGAAGCAAACTCGTTTTGGTCCTAAAATACTCTATGTAATTTCTTGACAAAATAACACTCAACATCGAACGCATTCATTCAGTCAGTCCCACTACATAATATTTCTTGCTAATGGCTGGTCCACATAAGGGTCGTACTCTCTTGTCGGGAGTCGGAGTAGAAACGTGTCGGTTGTAATGTCGTATTGTAGTGGCTTACTACAAAATAGACTGTCTTTAATGATATGTCCTAGCACGTAATTTAAACCAATAGGAATTAAGAAAACATTATCAGTCGGAAAATAATAAATATAACATATTGTTACAGTTTTTACAATTATATGAGTAAAACTGTTCTAAATACGATTCTTTTCTGACGTAAAAAGGAGGATAATTACTGACAGACTCAATAACTATATCGTCGAAAGCCATTTTACTCTAGTGTTTAACGATCCAAGTCAACAAAAAACGAGGCAAAGAACATACATACACAAGTATGAACTAAGAATTCATAATAAAAGTCATAAGTTTTTTCAAAACAATTAATATATATATATATGTTTAAACAATTGTTTTTTAATTAATAATATAGTATATATCTATATAGATTTCCATGAAATATGCTACCATCCTAGATTAAATATATATTCACTGTAACTGATTTTAGTAGTGAAACCATATTTGCTTTTGATCAGCTGAACACAAGGTGTCGCAACGCAAGAAATGGACAACGTTCATATAGCTATAAAGGGCGTCGTAAGAAGCACCTACGTCAGTCTTCTGTCGCTGCCCGACGTAAAAAGGTCACCAAGAAGAAGAAAGACGCGGTAGATATTTTCAGTTGAAATGTATTTTCTACACCCCCAGTCCTGCGAGTGTGTTAGCAGTGAACTCGATCTCTTTTCTGTCCGACCCACTCAAACCAGTCTTGAAAGTGGACAATGGATCCAGTACAAACCTGTATCTTCCCTCGCCGATGATTCACCCATCGAATTTACCGTTACCGATAAATATAAGCTCTATATCAATCTTTCACAGACCTATCTCAGGGCGGCTATCATGAAACCCGATGGTGGCGCTTTCACCGAGGTGGACCAAATCGCTCCCGTCAACAACTGGTTGCATTCGCTATGCACACAGGTGTATGTGTTTTTAAACCAAATCTAGTCTCACCGCCCAGCAACACATATACTTATAGATCGTACATTGAGACGCTTCTCAATTCCAACAGTGAATCCAAAATAATACATTTGACTTGAGGTCTGTGGTTCGCAAACAGCCCCGGAACCTTTGAAGAGGTTAACTCCGGCAACAAGGGATTAGAAGCTCGTCGCAGTCTCACCACAAAAAGTAAGACAGTGGATCTTTTGGGGTATCTACACGGTGACGTGTTTAACCAAGAGAAATACCTTTAGAACCGCACAGAACTCAAGTGTCAAGTTGGTCTGTTCCAGAGACAGGTTTAGTCATATGGTCATCCCTGAACTCCCTCACTTTAAGGTTCACATCGCTGATCCCTGTCTTCTAGTGCGACGAGTCAAAGTACCACCTTCTATACTGCTGGCTCATGCAAAGCATTAAACGTCAGTCCCGCAAAGTATCCCATCACCCGCCTGGAAGTAAAAACACTCACTATTCCTACAGGTGTGCAAGGGAAATCACTGGACACCGTATTCACCGGACAGTTACCCAAACGATGCATCGTGGATTTGTATCAAACGCTACGTTCAACGGAGATGCCAACAAAAACCCTTTCTACTTCCAAACCTACGGCATGAACCATTTATCGTTGTAAGTTAACGGGGAACAGTTGCCATCGAAACCGTCACAGCCCGATTTTTCGAACGGAACTATGTCCTGTCCTGCCACACACTGTTTTCAGGAACTGGTATCCATTTCATGAACGAAGGTAGTGACATCACACGAGAAACCTTCCCTAAGGGATATCATATCATGGCTTTCGATCTCACACCTAATCTCTCCGCCCACATGGCAGCGCATTGGAATTTGACGAGGCATGGTTCTCTGAGCATCGAGGTGACTTTCACCAGAGCTCTCACCGAAACCGCCAACTGTATCGTGTACGTAGAATTTGCCAATATCATCGCCACCGACAAGGATAGAAACGTCGTGACTGATTTTGAAAGTTAATATAAGTGACTTCCCGTCCCTTACTCCCGTCATTTAAATCATGGACATCATTGTAGATTTCCAGAGCTTGATCGAAGACAGCAAAGAGTTTATCGTCAAAGAACTGAGTATTTTATCTTTATGCGGTACATTACTTCAACATTGGGTGTTAAAAACCCCTTATGGCATCGAGAAACTCTCCGCCGCTGCGAACAAGCAAACCAACAATATCGTCAACAAACTGCACGCTATTCCTTTGGATAGCGGTGATGTGGATTACAGCCTGCTCGATTCCCTCATCTCTGCGTCACAATGTGTGCAGAAACCGCCTACGCCAAGGAGACAAAAGAAAAAGGTTTATAGCCAAATACACGCCTACGCCCGTCATAGATCTGTACGACAGAGGTTGTTTGTCTTTAAAAACACTTAAATTGGGCCGCACAATGTGCATGGAATGTGTCAGGAATTTCTGTTCGGCCTCCATCATTTGGGGACTTCGATATTGGATGATTGAAGATGGACACGCACACCATAAGACGTGCGCTGAAAACAAACCCGTGATTTCGTACTGTATGGTCGGATGTTTTCCCTTCTGATCAACTACCCGCAAGAATAGCTCGACCTGCCGCTCTCGTCATCAACACTGATCCACACACCAAACATGGGACGGACTGGGTTGCCATCCTTATCGACAAGAATGACGTGAGGCAAAGCATATCTTCAGACGTTTGCGGCCATTACTGTCTCATGTACCTTCTCTATCGCACCCAAAACTTTCCATTGAAAACTTTCCTCACCTTATTCTCACCCACCAATCATACAGGCAACGATATATTACAACACATTTTTCAAGACGCTAGGGTCCTGTCTCCCCTCTAGAGGTTGTGTCCAATCAGTGTGCGCCTTGCCTTCCCTTCGTCGGTCATAAAAAAACTGTCTCGACGATGTGCCGGCCATAATCATGACAATCGTCGAAGCGATCTAACATAATGGAAGGTCAAGACGTTTGCACCCGCAAAGCAAAGCCGGTGAAGCCACTCGCCATCACCAGTATTTTCAACACTTTGTTTACGCTGGACGAAGTCGACGCCAAGCGAGTCATCATCGGCATGAGTGTCAAAAACAGCTTTACCCTCTATGTCCAGCTAAATGCGGAGGGAACTGTGTGGTGTTTAACCGTACAGAGTGGCAAGAACTGGTAAACTACAAGTCGGTCATATCAAAGTTTTTCAGCAACACGCAGCATCCTCAGAAGATTAATCATGAATCATGAAATCTCTTTGGGACGCCTGTGTGTTGACCGTATGGTCGTCATCAGCGATAAACAAGACGCCGGACTCAAACGGGTCGCCTATCTAGCACTTAGCTGGGTGCGTCTTTGTGAAATGAGGGACCTCATCGACGTCTCCGTCGACCGACGAGATATGTAGTCGACACCCGTCGCATGATATTGCAACGATTTGATTGACCCAATCGTCGTGGATGTATGAATACGTACAGGTCAGCCTGTTAGAGTCGCTATCGTGTGGTGGTTTAACTACCAGGTCACCCTGTAGAGTCGCTATCGTGTGTTGGTTTAACTACCAGGTCACTCTGTAGAGTCGCTATCGTGTGGTGGTTTAACTACCAGGTCACCCTGTAGAGTCGCTATCGTGTGGTGGTTTAACTACCAGGT
>CABFOV010006251.1:0-36088 GCA_902141375.1 Timema poppense | reverse complement strand
ATAGATGTTGGCCGATTCTCAGACCTACTCAATATGCTCACAAAATTTCATGAGAATCGGTCAAGCCGTTTCGGAGGAGTATAGGAACGAACATTGTGACACGAGAATTTTATATATAAGATAACTCTACAAATAGCCTCTCAGTTTATATAAAAGTGTGAAATGAATGTTCTAACTTTGTATGTAGTTAAGAGCCTGGGCCTGTGCCTACTAAACATGTGAACCAAGATTTTAACCTAAAAACAGATTCTGATTAGAGAAACCTCATGAAAAAAAAGTGACTATGGCAACAACCATTTTAACTTTTAGATAAAAGTTATCAGGTACTTAAACCTTTCAATAAAAATGTGATGGATAAATACATTTTATCTGGCAGATGAATGCTATCTGTCAGTCTTAAGACACACTTTTAACTTATCGACCAGAGAGAAATATTTATCTGCAAGATTAATATTTATCCAGGAATCATAAGACCGGACCTTAGTAGTGTGTCATAACTTTATTGTTTATCTTTTTAATTAAATATTATTAGAAAATCATTTATTTATTGTGCCAAAATCAATTTAATTATTAAGGAGTTACTGTTGTTCAACAACAGTTTTTGGGAACATGCAAGACATAAAAAATACACTTTAACAATCAATAAATAAATTATTGGGTGTCATCAATGTAGTAAAGTTTGTTTTGAATATAATACAGATTTTTTTGTTTTGTTTTAATGTTTACTTGTAACATTTTTCCTTAAATTAACCCTGAGAAACTTCTGGCTACATTTACATAATTTTTGTCTTATATATGAGAGAGGAAAACGTATTAATTTTTTATTTTGTTATTACAATTAAGACCAGTTTCTTTTTTTTTTTAAATTACAGTGAAATAAATACACAATGTTTTTTTGGAGTCTGTAAACAAATTTTGACTCTTTGATATAGTAAAAAGAAAAAAACTATGTAGGACACTAATTACAAGTTTTTAAATACATTTGGTTTTTTTTCAAGTAATACAAAATTTTTACCAACACAATTCTTTCTTTTCAATCAGAAAGGTTAATTAAAAGTTAATCAAAATACTGACATTTTTAAGCTAGTGTACGGCAAGAAAAACTTTTTAGTGGTATGTAATACATATACATACATCCATTACTGTTTCCAGTCTGTGGCTTGGGTCAGTTTTTTTATTAAAGCCATGTATTTTCCACTACCGGCTTGCTAGGCCTATCATAGCTTCATCTGCCCTATAACCTAATTTGAGACTAGGACAGACACATCAAGTACCTGACTGTTAATAATTTATCAATTTGAAAGGGTAAACCCATATCTTCATCAATGATTAATTTTCGGACATTTAGCTCAGTAGGCAGACACCCTACCAAATGAGCTAAGTGTTGAACTGTTATCTAATAAATTTGTATAACATATTTCAGAGATGGAACTGTACCGTTGTGCAATGATACAAAATCAGAGACCGCTACCTTCCCTCTTGACCAGGAACTTTTATACTGCCCTGAGGCCAGATCCCTGTTTGTTTGAAACTTGCGTACGCCCCCCTCTTATTCCAGCCGGTCTATAATGCAAGCTGGCTCGCCTCACTAGCTGAGCTGGATGACACGTCACAGCCTGTTTTCTTTGAGTTTGGTCGATCACGAATGAGCTTACCGAAGCATTGGATGATCATTCTGAACTGGTCGGCGCTGAAGTAACATGGTCTACGACAGGGGTCGGCAACCTTTTGAGCATGAAGAGCTATTTTCCAAAATATGTTTTACTTTGGGGGCACCAAGAAAAATGCCAATTTTTATATTTGAATTGAATTTTCACCTTTTATTTACAGGTTTATTAGAGGCAAGTTGAAAATATACATATTTTAAATGTAATAAACAAAACAAACTATAATATCACTCTTCAGATTTAAATATTTACAAAGTGGGCATATTGTTTCAAACTTATTTATGAATATATTAATGGAATAATAAATTGAGGACTAATGATGACTATATAACAAAGAAGTTTAATTTCAAATAATACTCGACAACAATCCTGTTATTTATCAAACAAAACTATTTAACGAAAAATGTAAAGAACTACAAAACATAGGGTGGGTGCATAAAATCTGCTAAGAGGGCACCCGCGAGTACCGCGTGGCCGACCCCTCGTCTATGGAAACAATAAACGCTGATTGTGTGAATAACAACATAGTTATATTTGAATTATTAGTTCCGAATGTTTCCACCCCTGTTATGTGTGCGATAGGCCTATTACTTGCATCTTTGACTAGTGATGTACACACTTTCTGTTCTGTTATAACCATGTGCGTACACTGGCCGCTGTGCCATAAAACTTGTAATTGTATCATTCAATATACTAATCCATCTATACAGCACACAAAAGATATAGTAATTACTCAATTCCATGAACCTCTGTAATTATAATTGTAACACTGATCCATGCAAGAGGTGAAAGAATGGAGTATACTTTGCCGTTACGATGGCATTGGGTAGCACACTGGACTAAATCGGCGGATTGGCTAGTGCTCGTGGCAACATTTTGACGAGTTGTGCCGCTCATACTTCACTATGATTGGATAGTTACAAAAACTACACAAGAAAGTGAATTTGTATATAAGATTGTGTTTATACTGTAACCGTCACTTTTTGGCTTAACATTGAAACGTGACTTCTCGGCTAAACATAGATCGCAACAGACGAATTATCACTGACTTCATGTTGTAAGAACATTGTAATTTCATTCTTTCCAGTAATATATGAGAGATAATTGTATAGCTTGCTCTTTGCAGCCCTTCAGGTGATTTCTTAAACAATTTTGGACAATCTTTTAACTATTTGTCATTTTGAACTCTTACCTACATTTTAGTTATTTTTGGACTTAACTATCTTTAGATTGTATTTGTTGGACTTGAGTAAATTTGGATATTAAAAATTATTAACTTGATTTCTCATAATGTTAGATTTTGTGTTTTCCTGCGTAATATGAGATAGTTGTATTATATTTGAAAGAAGGTACAGCAAAGGTGGATGGAAACTTATAAAAGGCACGAACACAACACTTTCATATGTTGTATTTTTCAAGAGGTAACCATTGGCAGCAATGCAAAGTAAGAATTGTGTTATTTTCATTGTTAAAGCCATATTGTGTTAATTCCTTTTATACGTTTTTATCCCTCTACCTTATTCCCAAATATGTGTCACATAATGCCTAAAAAAGCAAAAAGAGGTTTTCCTTAGAGAGATATTTTTTTAAATTATTTCATTCTGTTCATCAATTTTAATGTTTAAACACATAACTAACAAACTTTTTCCTCTACTTTTAATAACAAGTCAAACAAATATTTTTTTTTTTTCAAATATCTTATTATATCACTCAATTTTATACATATATGTATTTTGTTAGTTATTATAGTCTACTTATCACTTTCTTTTGTTAAATATAAGAAATCCCCTCAATACATTTGTATTATCAGTCAGTTGTATTAATAATTGTCCTGCCTTATGCGGGAAAAATAATGACGAAAGCAATGGGCTTATAAACAAATAATTACTTTAATCCTTCTTATACAGTGAAATCTCTTAATAGCGAACAACTTCTGGGATCAAAAAGTCCTTTATTAAGAAGTGTATGTTATTTGAGGAACTATATATATTTGAAGTGAATGGAACAATCCCAGGCTCAGAAGGTAAGGGAGGTATGACCTTTAAGTACCATACTCATTACTACCATTACTATGTAGGCTATTTTAGAAACATTCACTAGAAGGGTCTGGCAAGACTATACTCCATTCACGATAGGAATTACTCTCTGAAAGGTCTTTTTTCCTACCAATATCCTACTGTATAATAGATTTCTGGTAGGGAAAAAGGCCTTTCAGAAAACAATTCCTACGGTGAACGGACTTTACTCACACTTTGTGGGCGACAACACCATTCATAACATTTCTAAAGTAAAATACTCTATGTGGAATGTGGAATGATGTTTTCAATTCGTGTCTGTTGTTTAGAGATTTTATCCATAGATTTGAGTGTCTAGCAGTGTCCACATATGTTATTGAGAAAGTCCATTATTGGGAAGTTATTTCATCATATGAGCCAATGTTGTTTTGCCAGGGAAATTAAACTGTCCGCTATAAATAAGAATTGGCTACTCCGAGGTGTCTGTTAAGGGAGATTTCACTGTACTTCTAAAATAGTATATCTATAAAAAAAATGGGATTTTAAAAATTAATATTAAACTGATGTTCAATTATTGTAATTCTTAGGAATTATATACTTATATTACAAATTAATATTTATTTGGAAAATGTGAATTAATTAATTTGTATGTTGTGATCACTTGATTTATCATATTAGAACGAAATACTAAAACTAAAATTTTAATTTATTTGATTTTTAAACATTAATAAGAGTCTAGATTGTTTAATTTGGCTGGATTTTAACCTGTATTTTGTGAGGGGTGGTTGGGGTTGATTAAAATTGAAAGCACAATTGAAATAAATATCAATTCACAGTTTAGACCTATATTGTGTAATGTAGGTCTATTTGTAAATAATTAAAATTTAAAACTATTTGCTAGGATTCGGATTCGAGATTCGAAAATAAAATGTAGATTCGGATTCGAGAACTAGTGGATTCGACCCATCTCTAACTAAAACATATTGTTAAATAAATGTCTACTAAGGAATTTAAGTGCATAAACTAAAGTTATATAAATAAACACAATACAGAAATATTTCAAGCACAAAACAAATTAACAAAAAATATTTGAATTTCAAGTTTTCTTTGAATTGAAAAAGTGTGTACTTGGCACACTTCTAGATAACCTACACTCATACCAGACATTTTTAAGTTTAAAAGTATACATTTAAATCAGAACACAACTCAGTAATTTCTTGAATATAACAGGCCCTTTCCTCAGTAGAAAAAAGCAGACACTAACAGCTATCCATAATCTAATAAATGTTATGATGAAGAAAAGGCCTGATATGCCTTGAAAATTAGTTGTGTGTTATATTTCAAATACCGTATTGACCTGAAAATAAACCACACTCTAAAATAACAATCACGTTGAAAGGAAAAAATTATTTATGTCTGTAAAAGAATCCTTTAGATAATGTTCATGTCTTATCATTACTAAGATTTTACATATTTTATTGTAACTAAGATTTATTCATTTCAATCATGATCGATAATGTTTTAATTCGTGTATCTCTTTAATATGAGTCTGTATTCTTGTTATTTATTCTATTAAATGGCTATGCCTTTTTTTAAGCTCTAGAACAATTTATTGTGTCCATTTTTTTTTACATATTATATGATGTGTAAAATTAAGATGAAATTAAATAGTAATATTTTTTATGGCAAAAAAATAAATAATTTAAGTATTTATTTAAGTAATTAATGGACTGTAACAAAAAGTCTCTTGAAGCATGTGTGAAAAGTAATAGTGCCATTTATAAAAAGTTTGACTTTTTAATTTTTTCAGCCATTTTGGCTTGAAATTAAATTTTTATTATTCGAGTCAAGGTTCAAATCTTTATTAAAATAACGTTTAATCAATAAACTATTTCGATGCACAATTATATAATTAAGTTACATGTACTTCTCAAATTTACAACATTTATCTTTGACAAGACGTGTATTTATCACCACCTGTGAATGTGTGGAATACCAAGCTTCCACCGTGGTTCTGATTCCACGTTAAACTGTTGGTCCTCTATTTCATCTCACAATCATCCTACGATTATACATTAGCGTAAGTGCATATAACCCGAATGGGTAGTAAGCCGTGGTAATAATAATACATTTATTATGTATTTTCTGAGGGTGTGATTATAGGCTGCACTAGGGTTTTATAAAAGGTATTCTTAAGAAAAAAGTGAGGCTTATTTATGGGTCAATAGTGTTATGAACTTTTAGAACTATAATAATTTGGTAATAATTTATTACTTGCTTTCAATGAATCCAGTAATCGTGTGTATTGTATTGCCATCAATAGTTGTTCATTTTTGTGTGGCCTTAGATTATTTCATTTAAGTTATGAATTATTCACTTTTATATACATAATTTGAGAAAAATATACTACTTTTACATTAAAAGTACAGAAAACACATGTTTGGGGTCGATAATTTATTTAATGTGAAGTTAAGGAATTTAAATATTTAGGAGCCAATTTAATTAGCAATAACGATATTTGATTAGAAATTATAAAAATAATACAGTTAGAAAATGTATGCTATTACTCGGTCGGTAAGTTGTTGACATCTCGCCTGCTTTCAAGGAATGTAAAACTCAGAATACACAAAAGAATAATTTTACCGGTGTTCTCTATGGGTTTGAAAAGTGGTCTCTTATCTTACATGATAAAAAAAAACTTTTAGGATGTTCTAAAACAGGGTGCTTGAGAAGATAGCGAGTTCAAAAAAGGAATTACGCTACTAGGGAGTGGAGGTGGTCAAACAATGATGAGTTATCCTGTACTCATCACAAGACATTGTTGGGATAACCAAGTCACATAGATTACGGTGGGCAGGACATGCAGCTTGAATGGGAGTAGAACCATGTTCAGAGTACTGACTGGCAAACCCAAAGGGAAGACCTTGACTCAAATGGGACGATAACATTAGAATGGATCTGAAAGAGATAGGTTGTAATGAGATGTAATAGATGGATCTAGCTCAAGATAGAGATGGGTGGCATACTTTTCTAAGTGCGGCAATTAACTTTAAAGTTCCTAATGCCATGGATTGAGTAACTTGTTTTTTTATCCATTTATTTTAGAGATGCATTTTTGATAGTATAATTTTTTGCCACAGAAAATATAAATCATAATTCATAACTGAATGTAAATCCACAATATAACAATAAATTAATTTAAATTAGTTGAAAAATGACACCTAAGACACATGAATTGAACCCGAGACCTTTGGATTAGAGTGCAATTTTCTACCAATAAGCTATACAGGAGTTGTCCCGTGCACAATTCATTCATGATTTAAGGCAGGTTCAGATGGATGTGTAGAAATCGTTGGCTACATATAAGCAATCAATTAATATAGCTAGCCATTAGATGCCACAGCTGTATGCGACTAAGGAGGGCTGTTATGCTGCCAGGTATACAACACGAGATTGTAACTAAAGAAATTTCAATGAATATCAACATCATTGTAAGTTGGTCTCCTCCATACAAACATTCTTTTAATTACAATGATTTGTAGCCTGTGTGTTGGAACGATAAATGTTAAGTAGTAAATGAATAGTATAAAGTCTGATTGTTAGTTTAGGTTAACTACTTTGTAAGCATCATAATTCAAATAAATTTAAATTTTTCATATCTTTTGTTTTTAGAGTGAAAAGATCACAGTTCACAATTTACACTGCTGTCACTGGACAAGAGGTTTGCCTTAAAGAGAATTATTGTTATTTTTTTGTATTTTAACTTTTTAGGAAACCTCAAATATAGCCTTAAGGATTTGAAGGACTCCTCTGTAGTTTTATCCATAACCTCATAACTTTACCCAGAGCTCTATTCCAAACAACCTGTTTACAAAGATCTTTCAGCTTTGAAACAAAACCATACATTCCCGGGTTTTTCCTAGCAAGAGCTATAACATGTAATACATTTAAGCTCCAAGCAGTGTTAAGTTTAGATCTGGAGAGCTTTGACAAACTCTCTAGTTTATGTTGGGTTCTCCGCCAAACACAACCAAGTAATGTTCACTCTGGCGCCCAGAGTTTGAACGTGCGGTCATATGACGCCGTCGCAATGAACTGTGAATCTGGAGCAATGTCTACACACATCACTTTCCCATCATGCCCTGACAGTGTCCTGAGGGGCTGCCACGTCTTGTTGGACCAAACCTGCACAGTAACAACAAATATGGAGTCATGGTAACTATGCATTGTAGGTAAAGTTAAACGTAACTAGGGTTGTTCGGAGCTCCGAAACTTAAACTTGCCTTCGAAACAAATATTAGATTTGACTTGGCTCCACAAAATTCTGGCTTCGATAATTATGAAGCTTTGTAAATAATAATATTTAAAGCTAAAATACTCAATTTAGGTTCAACTATCGCCATTATTAGCTTTTATGTACATTATAAATCAGTATTGACATGAAACAATGTGAAGTATTTGAATTGTTATTTGTGATAGTAGCTTGATTTATCAAAATAAAACAAAATATTATAAACAATTAGGCAATACATTTTTTAAAGTAAAATATTTTTTCAAACAAAAAACCAAAATATTCAAACTATGATTCAGCTTTAAGAATATTTCACATATCTGACTCTAGTTCGTTTTAAATAAAAATAAAAGTGGACATCATAAACCCTTAAATGTAGTGAAAACAAATGAAGGAAATAAAAACAATATAGAAACTACAGATAAAATAAAATAGTTTTAAGGTGGAAATTAACTTTAGTTGCGGATACAGTTGTTCATTTATTTGAGATATTTAACAGACACTTTTGGATCGATTAATTATATCTGCACATGACTTATAAATTAACTTAAATCTAGCACAGAGACAACATTCAAACCTTGGTTGTTAATTTATTACTGTGACCAATGATAACATTTTTGGCCAAGCCGGGAATAGAACCCGGGACGCTTAGCTCACTAGACAAACACTCTATTGACCAAGTTAAAGTTAAATAGACTTAAAAAATGACACCTCAATACAGGAATCAAACCGGGAACCTTTGGCTTTGTGAAAACTAACCTAAAATCATTCCATGCTCAGGGTCATTCTTCAATCATAGTTTAAGGATGAGTCTGATGGATGTGTGAATTAATAATCCTACCACAGTCACCGTTGAATCTGATATAAAATTCAATGATTTGATTGTGGTTTTAAAAATGTATGCAAATTAATATGTACACCCACACATGGTTGAGTTAAAAAACACCAAATATTTAGGTTATTACTACCTACTTTAGTGAATGAGCGCTGACATCAATCTTAATTAATCGATAAAGTAGTGCATTTTCAAAATATAGCTATTAATTGCTCAAAGTTTATTTTTCACCCAAAATTTTGGAGTTTGATTAAAAAATTCTTTCAATATTGATAGGAATCAAGGATAAAAAGTTTTCTAATTTGATATTCCTAAGACAAACTCAACCTCAAAGTTACAAAACTCTTCTACTCCCATTAAATGCTTGTACTCAGGACAATTATGATAATACCGTGTGTGACCCCTTAGCCGAGGCAGTAAAATTATTCAAAATCACATTAAGTTTTTATTTTTTTCAACATTCTTTATTTACAATTTAGTATAAAATTAATAAAATAAATATTATTAATTATTATATATCAGCTCACATTTTTACTTCCAAGCTAAGTTCTGGTTATTATCAGATTTTATATAAATGTTCACCCTCCGTTATTATATAGCAGTTAAAACAACACAATCAAAGATACACTAGTGGTGCATAGAAATTAGAACGCCGCCATAGATTCAGCAATATCAGCCATGCTAATTCCTTAAAACTTATAATAAAAATAAGATGCATGTTACATTTAGTGAGAAAATAGTGAGATATCAATGTAAAGGAACATAAATAAAGACAAGCGCAGGTAGATGCTGCATGTGGAAATAACAGGTTAGGCAGCAAAGTGTTAATGACTGCCTTTTACATGCTTACTCCTTAGGAATTTATATTCATTACTGTTTTAAGGCTGAGCCTACCCATAAATGCACGGTTCTAAACAAAAAAAGTATTTAAAAATCATTTAATAATACTACATTGTTGTTTTTTATTTATTTTAGTGACATATCTGGGCATCTTTCATAATTTTTATGAAATTTTCAAACCATGGTAAAAATAGTTATTGAAATATTTTCGTTAAAATTTTTCCATTTCAATGCATTTTAAATGGTAAAACCAAAACTATTAATCAATTTATTTATTTTCTTTGTAAAATTAAGCTAGAGTGTTTGTTTATAATACATCATTTAATGAATAATTTATTCTTGATAAATATCCTTACATAAGATAAATTCTGACTCCCCACCCCCTCATAAGAAAACGTAGTGAAATACTGAACCTCCCTCCACACCCCAAAATCTCTACTTAATTTAAGGGTCAGTCCCTGAGGCCATGGCCCCCAAAATGGGTACACAATTTATCAAAGCTTATGAAATACAGGTATAAATTATTTTTACAGGTTTCACAAGCTAAGGGATAGTAGCGCTCCGAATCATACGCCACTTTAATTCACATCTAGTTAGGATTTAGGACTAAGAGAACTTGACTCGATTGGGATTTAAACTGACCAACTAGTCACATGTTATTGGTCAAAGCGATTTGGTGTACTTGACATTGCCCGAGGCCTCTAATAGACCAATATGTAATATTTTCCAGCCTAGTCTTTTGTCACTATTGATAATCTCTAGACCCAAGGTCCAATTTTTTTTGTTCGTGACCCTTTTTCACGAGGCAAAATAACTAGTGAAACTGGGCAGTAATAGAGTTATGTTGAGATTTTTTATACTCTAATGTCAGTAGTTTTAGATCAAATGAGAAATAAAAGTAATCAACATATTATATATGCCAAAAAACCACAAGGTTTTACTTCCCGTCCGGACTGAATGAATGTATATTAATTACGATATTGGGCTGATGGTGATAAAATTAGGATTAATTATAAGAAATGTACCCACATTTGCGTGGGAAAAGAGAAGGAAGCAATTTAATAAGATCTACCCAAAATACCTTCAGCAGGGATTTGAGCCCCCACCTCTCAGTCAACGACAAACCAGTCTATTGCACTAATGCAAGAAAGACGTTTTCTTAGAGCATGTGACCACCAATGCAGTAAATTTCTATTTTTGAGAACTTCACATTTTACAATCCGGTGGGCACCACATTTGTTATCTCTATCAGTTCTAGGAAAAGTTTGCTTGCGCAGCCTTGACTGATTACCGGTCAGCCAGCCTCCCAATTGTTTAAACGAACCAGCAATGCTGCCAACCTGATGGCTGGAATTCACTAGTTTGTATAACGTTAGCTACGCCATCTATTTTGAGAGTTGAAAGCTCAACACACTGCCAACGAGGTTAGGCAAACCCTAAGCCTGTTGCCTGGGTCAGTTTTTTATTCAAACTCGATATTTTCCCCTACCAACTTGCTAGGCCTGTCATAGCTTCAGATGCCTTATAATCTAGCTTAAGATTAGGACAGACACAACAACCACTCCCCGGCCGTTAATTCATCACTGTTAAAGGGTAATCCTAAATTTCACCATACCAGGAATCGAACCCTGGGGCCTTAGCTCAGTAGACAGACACTCTACTGACCAAGTTAAGGTGTTGGATTCTACTTAATAATTCCCAAAGAATAAAACTTAAGATTGAGGGAGTGAATAAATTTTCTTCATGATATAGTTATCCAGTGGCAGCAGTGTCAAATGTGAGATATGTTCCTTATTTTATGGTAAAAGCCATATTTGTACATTTCTTTTATTTGTAAATATCCCTCTTCTTTTTACCTTATTTAGCATATATTAAAATGTACCTTAAAAAGCGAAAAGAGGTTTTCCTTTAAGAGCTGTAATATATTAGCTTCATTGTTTGAATTGAAATTTATCCTTAACCCTTTGGTGAGTATGAACGTATATTTACGTTCATTTTGTTATGGCTTCCTAGGAGTATGCACGTAAATATACGTTTTCATGTTTGTTTAAATTAGTATGGCCGTAAATAAACGGTCAACCATGTTAATGCTCTGCTGCTATCTATGTTATGTTAAAGAAACTATTTCTAGACATTTACTAGTTTTTATATTTGCTAATAGATGACTCTATTGTCCTTTACACAAAACGTTCTTCTTTCATAGATGTCGTAGCTGTGCGCGACTGCTATCATAAACACCTGGTTGACTAAATCAATGTTTATTTTAGAAGTTGTGTTTCCACATGATTTATTTGTGACAGTTTTTTTTGCTGTGTCATTGTTTATAAAATTAGTGGCCACACATGAACATTCATGTTTATACCTAGTTTATATTACTGTTTTATTTATGGAGGCAAACTCACACATTTATAAATAAAGGTAGTTGCTGCTCGGAAGTGTATAATCCTATTATAGTTTTATATTGTTGTATTTATCATGGCATTTTCGCGCAAAAGACGAATGCTCACAGATAAAGAGTTGAATGAAATAGTTTCAAATTGGGAATCCGCGAGTGATATGAGTGACATAAATGACAGTGATGACGGAGTTTCATCTAGTTCATCTGAGCGGGAACCTGAACATGAAGTTGATGCCGATAACAATGTGACACAAATACAGGTGAGAGCAGATGTTCAGCCAACAATGCATGACACATTTCGGTGGCAAAATAATATCAATTTTCATCCGAATAATTTACATTTTGATGACAATAATGCTGGAATTTCGGCACTTTGTGAGCTACCAGACAATCCTAGTGAAAGTGACTTATTCAAACTTATGTTTGATAGTGATCTGGTCCAACACATAGTAGACGAGTCAGACAAATATCACTCATATGTCACAGATAATTTTGAAGTGAAAGAAAAATCAAAACTAAAACTATGGGTAAAGCCATCCATTTCTGAACTCTATACTTTTCTTGCAGTAATAATTCTGATGACCCACACAGCAAAACACCGTGTGAAAGACTACTGGTCCACAGACCCTCTTCTGTCCACCCCCGTATTTGGAAAAATCTTTTCACAGGACCGTTTCTTACTTCTGCTTCGAATGCTACACTTCTCTGATAGTTACAATCAGCCAGCTGGTGATCGTCTGTACAAAATTAGTACAGTCCTTGAAACTACAAGAATGAAATTCAAAACTATTTTCAAACCACATCAAAATGTATGCATTGACGAAAGTATAATGGTATGGAAGGGTCGTTTGGTCTTCAAACAATATGTGCCATCCAAGCGACACAGATTTGGTATAAAATTGTTTGTGTTGTGTGATTGTACAACAGGATTTATTTTAGACTTCCTGGTGTATACAGGTGCCGAAACAAACATCGAAAAAATAGATGAGCTTGGTATTTCTGGCTCTATTATTACTACCCTTCTGGAGCCGTACCTAGGCCAAGGACACATACTATATTGGGATAATTGGTACTCCAGTCCTAAATTATTCAAACATCTCTTGAGCAAACAAACTGGGGCATGCGGAACAGTGAGGCAGAACCGGAAAGAGATGCCTAAGTTTCCACAAAAGATGAAGAAGGGGGAGTGTGATGTATTCCACACGGGAAATATTCTCGCAGAGAAATGGCATGACAAGAGAGATGTGTGCATGTTGACTACAGTGCATTCTCATCAATGGGCTGAAACAAGTAAAGTAGATCGAGTATCAGGTGAAGTCATCAAGAAGCCCCACTCTGTAATTGAGTACAACAAAAACATGGGACTTGTTGACAAGGCTGATATGCAAATAAGTTTGGTTGACAGTACCAGAAAGTCTGTAAAGTGGTACAAGAAGATATTTTTCCATATATTGGATATGATTATTTTGAATGCACATATCCTATACTGTCTAAAAACCGGGAAGAAAATCAAGCATCTTAAGTTTAGGCTAAATGTTGTTCGACAGTTACTGGAAGAGGTCAGTCCTACTCGGGTTCCCTCTAAAGGCGGCAGACGCTCAGCAAATCTCACAACTAACCCACTTCGACTAACTGCAAGACATTTTCCATCCCCAGTGCCAGGAACAGCAGCTAAGCGCAAGCCGCAGAGGCAGTGTTATGTCTGCAAACACACAGCCAAAACACAGCCAAAGCAAAAAGACACTATGTGGATGTGTGTAGAATGTGATGTAGGACTTTGCATGCATCCATCCATGCTTCACCACATTTCACACAAAAACAAATTTTTAAACTCTCTGAATTGTATTTGAAATGGTAAATTTTTTCCTAGTTATTATTTTTTTAAATTTTATAACTACTTTGGAAACTGCAATACATAATTTTAAAATTAATATGCAAAAATAAAAATATATTTAATTTTCACCAAAAACCTCACTCCACAGGGATATTGTACTATATTAAAACTATACTCACCAAAGGGTTAAACAGTGAATATTGGGTTAAATTGAAATTTATCCTTGCACAGTGAATATTGGGTTATGTCAGTTGTGGACATTTTAAATTTAAGAATGGTTTATAAGTTGTCGTCTGGTATAATAGGTTAAAAAAAACACTTAAAAAGTCCTTAATGAAAAATACAGGAAAAACTGAATTAATATACACGTGTATTTCTAACCCAATTAAATATGCTAAGAAGGGTGATTTGAATGTAATACGCTGACATTTCCCCTTATAAACGATGGAATACCCTAATTTGGGGGTAAGACATCCACATAGCTGATCAAATCTTTCCATCTTGGGTCAAAATGTCATACGATCTCAGTGGCCAACCTTGACTATCATAGGAAATACATTTAAAATGTAAAAGAGCTACTAACCTATTAATAAATTAAGTACAGTATCAACACCTGCATCAGTGGGCACATGGACCAAGGCGTCGATAGTGTCCTTGTTTGTAGACTGGAGGTCAGGTGTAATGAGAGTGGAATATCTCTCCACGTAAATGTTGACACATTCTCTAAATGTCTCCTGTGCTCACATCTACTCCATTAGTGTAAATAAGCAAAGAGAGTGGAACAGGTATCTTACCTTGGCAGAGTTGTCGTAGGATGACGTGACAATAAACTGTCCTCCTTCTCGCTGGTATTTCACCTCAGACACTAGGTTCATATGTGCTGGGATGGTGTACAAGCAAGTACGACGTCTCAGGTCCCAGATCTTGCATGTATTATCTTCACTGCCGGTAGCTATGTGGTACCTGAACATTACATGAGTACTAGAAGTATGTGCACAGGTGTGGGTAGTCACAGTCCAATCTTCATAGGACATCTAACAGTTATTTATGTAATAAATCTACTTTCACAATATATTCATACATCAAGTCATGATATCTGTAGCTGTCACATTTGGTAGATATTATCAATAACTATGAAATACATTGATACCTAATCCCACCGTTCCCTTACAGGGTAGGCCAGAAACTGTGCATCTAGCTCAAAAAACAACTCTGTACTTAGTCCATCCTCACTAACTTTCTCCGCACTTCCCTATCCTTGCACACTCCCTACGCTTCAACAACAACCATACACCCTTTTTTTCCTTAAAGCTCTTAATGTTTATCTTTTTTTACACATTCGTATACAAAATTTAGCCACATCTTACATGGCTTACCACTTCTTTTTGATCCACACACTCTACCTTCATATATATGATTCGTCACTCGATCCAGACTCATTCTCTCAACATGCCCAAACCAACCTAAAACACTTCTTTCACATTGACCTATTGGATTCCCTTTCTAAACCATACTCCTTCAGCCCTCATTCTTTACCGACTGTTCATAAGAGTTTTTCCACATACATTTCTTACATCTCTTCTAACCTCATTCACCTTTCTCTTGTGTTTCTCCTGACAAACCCAAGCATCACATCCATAAAACGCCAACTATGAAATAATACTTATATTATAGTGGTAAAGAATAATATGTGCGGAGGGGGCTAGGGGGGGAGAGGACCCAAAATAAACCAGACTTTTGCTCTAAAAAAATTAATTTGTTAAGTTTTTTTACAAAATTCTTTCAGTCTCCTTCAAAGTACTCTCCATTAGATGCGATGCACTTGTCCAGTCTTTTTTCCCACTGTTGGAAGCACCTCTGATATCGTCCAGTGCCCTCTGCGAAGCTGTTTTTAGAACCTCCACATAATCAAAACGCTTCACTTTTAGATATTTTTTTATTCTCGGGAACAGAAAAAAGTCGCATGGGGCTAGGTCTGGCAAATACGGAGGGTGTGGAACGATAGCCCACCCCTGAGAGCCCAAATAACGGTTCACAGACAAGGCTGTGTGTTTGGGGGCGTTGTCGTGGTGAAAGAACCAGTCACCTGATCGCAAGAGTTACAGACATTTCCTTCGCACATCCTCCCTCTAACGTCTTAAAACTTACAGATAAAAGTGCTGATTAACAGTCTGACAAGGGGGGACAAGTTCCTGGTGCACAATTCCACGAACATGAAAAAAAAAAAAGATCGGCTAAACATTCAAATTCACTTGTCTTGCTTATTTTGGTTGAGGGGATTTGGGGTCTTCCACTGGCTAGACCCTTGCTTGGTTTCGGGGTCATATCCGTAACACCAACTCTCATCACCTGTAATGACCTAGGTCAAAAAGTTTGGGTCACTTTTAATTTCATTTTTCAAGTCCTGGCTTAAATTCATACGAATAGTTTTTTGATCCTGTGTGAGCAGGCGAGGAACAAACTTAGTGGCAACATGTCTCATTTGCTAATCCTCAGTCAAAATCTGCTGGCACGAGCTCCAGCTCACTCCTGTCTGTTCTGAAATTTGTCGATCGTGAAACAACAATCCTCTTAGATTTTTTAGCGAATTTTTTTAATGTTTTCGTTTTTTCGAGATGATAAAGGGCACCCAGAATGGCCATGATCTTCAACACTCATCTTGCCACATTTAAAAAGCACCCAATCCACTCAAAAATTTGTGTGTGGCTCATTGCATCCTTCTTGAAAGCCTGTTGAAGCATTTGGTAAGCTTCTGTTGCCAATTTTTCAAGCAGGAAGCAAAATTTCAAACATACTCTTTGTTCCTTAAATCTGCCATAACGATTTCACAGGCAGAAAACGAGAACAGTTGAGAAAAACACCACTACAATCAAACGTAACCTTCTACGCAGACATAGCTTGGGCAACTGATTTGGGAAGATCTCTAGTAGACCTAGCTAGCGGGAGAACTCTCTACTACGCCTAAGAATGTCCACACGCTTTCAATCCGGTTTCTTTTGGGTCCCCCCTCGTATAACAGGTAGAAACAAATAAAATATAGATAGCAGTGCCTACATTAATTAAGAAAGCATTTTCTTAAGCAGAAGTGGTGAATGGTGCTTCATTAATTGCAGCAACTTAATATGACAAATAATTTCACTTCCCTCTCACTTAGCTGAGTTATGTTGGTTTTCAAAAATGTTGAGACAACACACTAAACAGATTAGTGTGTTGTTGGTACAATTTCTACACCAGAATTACTCAGCTTCAAGTTAGCTAGCTAATAGATCTTACTTAGAACTAGTGAAGGTGCCTTTGAATTTTTGAATCCTGAGAATATGTAATATTCAAAACATTTTTAGAGCTCTTATGATCTTTAATTATGAGGCGCATCCACAAAGTAAAGTCCGATAAATTAGTTTGAAAAAACTAGTAGGGATATAAAGGTTTTATTATGGGCTAAAAATACATGCATAACTCCTTTATTTTTCCACGTAGTCCCCATTGACTTCGATATTGTTTTATATCTTGGCCCAACTTCTTTATACCCCTTTCAAAAAAATCTGCCGCCAGTGATTCATACCACTCTCCAGTTCGGCTTCTGCAAAATGCTGAGAGGGCAGCCACTGCTTCATATTCTGAAACAAGTGATAGTCACTTGGAGCGAGGTCTGACCTGTAGGGTAGGTGGTGGTCCAACAGTTTCCATCCAAACTTCTGAATCAGCTGAACAGTTTGAGCTGCAGTGTGGGCTTGAGCATTGTCATGCCAAAGAAGAGTCCCTGATGTCAGCATGCCACATCTTTTGTTCTGAATTGTGCGTTTGAGTCTTTTTAAGGTTTCACAATATCCTGTAGCATTAATGGTTCTTCCTTGTTCAAGAAAATTAACAAGCAAGAAACCCTTCTGGTCACAAAAAAACAGAAGCCATGATTTTTTTGATGGAGTGTTCCTGCTTGAATTTTTTTGCCTGTGGGGATATTGAATGACGCCACTGCATTGATTGTTGTTTTGTTTCAACATTCGTATACAACATCCAAGTCTTGTCGCTGGATACGATTTAAGAAAAAAGTTCATCTCCTTTCTTTTCAAAGTGCTGCAAAATCACTTTAGATGACTCCACACATTTTCGTTTGTGTGCTTTAGTTATCACTTAGGGGACCTATCTGGCATACTGTTTCTTGTAGCCTAGCTTTTCTGTCACAATTTCGTGAATGAGTGACCGTGAAACTTCTGGAAATTCAAAAGAAAGTTCCATAAGTATGAAACAACGGTTTTCCCCGAATTTTTGTATCCACACATTCCGCTAAATTGTCAGTCACCACACTTGGTTGGCCATTGCGCTCCTAATCATGAACATTGGTGTGACTCTCTTTAAACAATGTCTCATCTTATAAGTCATTCACGAGCTAAGTTTACCTGGATGACAGCTCGAAATGTTACTAAAAGTAATCCCTAATATATCACTACGCCAACAGCTGACATATATCACTTTGGATGACTGTAATGAAAACAGGTGGTAATATATTAATGTGATAGTTAACCACAGTAATTTAGGCTAATATTATTTATATATTTATTTGAGGTCGGACACAAAGTTTATTTATAGTTTTATTCACCTTAAAAAAATTATTAACACCACTTTCACAAAAACTTCTAACGAACAAAGATTCAAAATGGCGACTGATGAATCTAAACCATATGATTGAACATAACGGTAAACAAGTTTTTTTACAATGATGCAGACACACAGTTGATGAAAATATTTTATTCAGTTGAATATTTCAAAATACGATAAAATAGTTTATTGTATGTAAAAAAATGACAACAATTTTCTCTTTTCCAAGTAAATATGATGCCTGTATTAAAAGGTGCATGGTGTGTGCACTATATTACACAAAATCAGTAACGTTCCAAAACGAAAAATAAGTAATTTTAATTATGTTTAAAATATTGTTTTGAGTTGGACAAAAAGATATTATTTATAAATATGAAATAATATGAGAAAACATAAGTTTACATTATTTTAAATTGTAATATATAAAAGGTAATTAAAGATCTTTACATTTATAACAAAACTGTGATCTTTTACAAGTGTTGGCAACCCAAAACCTAAACATATGATTTTCGAACTGTCATCCAGGTAAAAACCTATAGTGAACGGAATATACTTTCACCTATGACATCAGGCCCATAAACCTTACATATCCAATGATAGAGTTCTGCAGCTTTAAGGTTTTCCGTTAACAAAAATTGTATGACACTAAAAACCTCACAACTGGCGGTATTATTTATGACAGCACTCATTTTAAATCACTTTCAAAGAACATCAGAGTAGGATAAAACTGAAGTAAAGGGATCAACAGAAATATGATGAGTCAATCTATGTTACTGCGCGACCCCACCTGAGTGTCTATTTTGGTGGTCATATTTCAATGTACCTTACTTTGTGGATGTACCTCGTATAAGACTAACCTAACATCACTAATTAATCACTTAAATTAAAGACAATTCACTTTATAACAAATAATTAGGGCTGTCAAACTCGATTCCTCAATACCCTCGATTCTTACTGGTATCGAAAGAATCGAGAACCAATCTTAATATTACGATTCTCACTACTTTGATTCTTAGCTCTCAATAAAACTGGCAACTAAACAAAACAGCAACATTCAAAATATGTAATAATTGATTACCGATCATATTAATTTAGTTGCCGTTTCACTTAAATGCCGGCAAATTGTAAATATACCATATTGGACTGAATATAGTATGAGTCCAAATATAATACGACCCTAACATTTTGAGGTGTTCTACATGAAAAATAAATGGGGGGAAAAAAAAAAAGACCTGACATTATGACAGTAACAAGAGGTAAAAACTTAACAACTTTGATACACTTTTTATTAAAGTAAAAGTTAGGTGAGAATGTCAGAATACATAAATCGATTCTAAACAATACGTAGACTAAGGATGGCAATTTTCTGTAATATATCAATACATCCTCATTAATCAATATATCACACCGTGTGTATCAAAAGCTATGATATGCTTATCAAATTAAAATGACCACCCTCCTGTAATTATAATCTCTGTCGCTTTTCAATTTTTAATGTTTTATTTAGCGCTTTGAATATGATAAGTTTAATAAAAATTGAACAAAAATTGAAGTAGTTTATAAAAATAGAGCAAAAATCGTTATCTTTATTTTAATCCAATAGATTTAGAGCAAAGTTCGACATATTAAATGTATCGATATATCGTTGTCAGAACTTCATCACTAATTTTTGGTGAGCTAGTGTATATATAATCACTTGTGGTGGACCATTTTACATTTTTGTAACATGTAAAATGTGTTATTTATTCTTTCCTTTATAAGATCCACAATGTTTTGTATTAATTTGGAGTTTATTTGAATTTTGATTTTCAGTTTTGAAGACTTTAAGTGTGTTTAATAAATATCTATAAGATTGTGAGATTGTTTCAAGTGACCATGTGTTGAAATGGTCGAGTCCAAGTTTCGCATTGAGAATGGAGTAGGGTATCAGGTACGTCAGATTTTATATATAATAATACTTGGAAAAATAATGAAATAGGAAATATTCAAGAATCGGAATCGAAAAATCGAGATTGTGCTTTATAATCGGAATTGAGAAAAATGTGTCTTGTGACATCCCTACAAAAATAAATCCAATTAATAAATGTAATCTCTTATCATATTTTCTAAGATTCAAATTTGGAGTCAAGCTTCAGGATTTATTAGCAAAATAAAAATTCAGATTCAAGATAAGGTGGATTTGACCCACCTCTACTTTATACACACGATCTAGTACAATGTTATTTTCCAAAACTATGAAATTTATAAGAAAACTTATATTTTTGATCTTAAGTAATAAATAAGGACATTTAAAATTCACATTCACGACAATGCGAGTTTTTACATAAATTCTACTGTTTCACATGAATAACATAAATCTAAGCTTTTTTCTAGATACACACTTCTTTTAAATTTGGCAAATACCACGTCATGCAATTCCATTTTTAACATGGTAACACTGGCAATAGCGCTATGCCAAGGCTTCCGTTAAAACGTAGAGTATCAGTTTTTTGTTGGTTTTAAAGGTATAAAAAAGATCACTTTATATATGAGAATTTTCAAAGATTTAGGCATTTTTTAGTTTAACATTAAAAATCACAATTTCTACTATTACCTACACATTATGATACTTAAATTTCTATTTCAATAGATTGATTCTTTGTTTTCAGCCTTTAAAAGATTTAATGCTAGGTCAAAGGACAGTAATATATATGGAGCTTACTACAGGCAGTCATGTTTGGCAAAATTATATCTTCTTTATTTTTATTCTCTTCTCCTTATATGATAGTTATTTAATCTTCTAAGCAAACATGTTTCGGTGTTATTATTGTTTGGTCTAAACATAAGTTGACAATCGATTATTTCAATATTGCTAATTGTAAAACTTGAAGGTAATGGTATTGAGATATTTTGACATTATTAAGCATGAAACTTTTTGTGCATATTTATATTGGTTTTTTCATCAAATATGTTAATATAATATGTATATTAAATACACAATATGAACAACAAATGTGGACAGTTTCATCCTGTTTTTTTTTTAATAAATACTAATTCAACTTATATTCATGTAAATATAACATTGCTTTTAGCATCTAATATCACCACTTTTACCCTAAAAGTAACCTCACCTTTTGCATGTCTCTAGTAATAAACCAAGAGTATCCAAATAATACAGGCAAGAGTG
Organism: Timema poppense; assembly: GCA_902141375.1. Taxonomy (NCBI): domain Eukaryota; kingdom Metazoa; phylum Arthropoda; class Insecta; order Phasmatodea; family Timematidae; genus Timema; species Timema poppense. The sequence continues at coordinate 14,446 of CABFOV010006251.1, read as the reverse complement.
TAAATGGGTTGGCGTAGACTGAATAAAATAAAATAATTTATTTTAACAGTTAATTTGAAGCACATTACACAGTAATATGCAAACACATCTGGGGATCTGTGAAGGTTTGTTTCGTACGGTGCTCCAAATTTTCATGACTGGCAGTTCAATTAGCATATTGCAGCAAAGAGAGTGGGTCGCAAGCAATATAAATAAGTATTAGTAATAGGAAAATACAACTAACTAACTTAATTTTAGAAATATACTTGGAAGCAAAATTCAACTGAACTGACCCTCTTTATTTCCATCATTCCTCCTCCCTTACTCCGGCCCAGTCTTCTGTTCTCACTCACACACTTTTGTTGTTATTTGCTCCGCTCATATATACTTCATTCACGGGAGGAGTTTACCTCTGAAAGGTCTTTTTTCTTACCAATATCCTACTATATAATAGATTTCTGGTAGGGAAAAAAGTCCTTTCAGAGGTAAACTCCTACCGTGAACGAACTTTATATCTTGGTCTCCTTTGCATAATTTTTCCTTTAGGAATACAGTACTGAAATACAATGTAAAATAACGTTTTTATAGTAAACTTACCCATCAGGGGAGAAATCTATTCCATAGATTGACTTTAGATGACCTTCCATGAACATTATACAGCGACCAGTTCGAAGATCCCAAACACGCCCAAACGCATCCAAACCACTGAAATAATAATGACGACAAATTTTTAAAATTCTCCAATTTTTTCAATTAATGGAATGAAGTTAACAACCTTTGCTAAGGAAACCACAGTCAGATTTAAATTATGGTTTAATGTGACAGGGAGAGAACAGGGAATTAATTAAGAAGAACTGCCCTGACATTTTCCTCAAGTGAATGAAAAACACAAAAATTTGTATTACAGGTGACTGAGATTGAATATTAACTGTGCTATTATATTTTGTGTTGTGTGCCTTAAAACGCCAAATAATGACAGTAATAACTACATACATGGAGAAGGTACAGGAAAGGAAGGCATCAATAAATAAAAGGGAAACACACAATATGGCTATTGCAATGAAAAGAGGCATACAGTTCATACTTTACATTGCTGCCACTGAAGAGAACGATTGGTAGGGAAGTAGACTGTAGAGTTTTTTTTTCTTTTTGCAAATCTGTATCACATAGCCACAGATGTACATTGAATGTTTATATTATACGACACATGAGGATAGCTAACAAAGGCAATTATAATGTATTGTTCATGAAAGATAATAGCATCAAATGCAACTGACGCCTGATGGGTTTGAATTATACCACAAGAACTATACTTGCATGCGACCCAAGATACAAACGACGAGAGTTAACCATCAAAATGCGCACAAATGGCGTCAAAACCAAGTTTCTTGGCACCAAAACAACACAGTAAATATAGTTCAAAATAAAACAAAATAAAAATAATATACAAATATAAAAGCCCCCAAACAATGATATGGACATTTCTTAAAAAAATCTTTTGTTATCACTTAATCCAATGACTTTGGTTTCACCCTTTTATAACTCTCTATGAGAAACTGAAAAGTACAACACAACTTACTAAAAGAGGAATACAATAACATCAGTAGCGAGAAAATGGAAATTTATCAAGAATACTTATATTAAATATGTACCTTATAGAATGTGAAGAGGTGTTTCTTAAACAATTGCTTATTGTAGTAATATAAGAGTAGTATAGTAATAAAACATACTTCATACCCATAGTAATGTTTGCAATAGAAACTTGGACTTTGGATAAAAGAGAAACAAGGAACGTGGAGGCCATGCGAATGACGTTTTTGAGGAGCATGCTATCTGTCACAAGAAGAGATAGGATTAGGAATGAAGATGTACATTCAAGAGTTGGGGTACAGGGGGTACATGAGATAGTTGAGGAAGCAAAGATGAGATGGTATGAATACGTAATGAAATAGGGAGATAGGATTCCAAGAAGATTAATGAACATGAAGTGTGTAGGGAAGAGACTGCAATGGAGACTAAGGAAGATATGAGAGGAACAAATAGCAACAAGTGTGCAAGTGAGAGGAGGCGAGCGCAGGAGGAATAATGGTGGAAGGACAGAGAGAGACAGACCCAGCCACAGGCTGGAAACAGTTCATGATGATGTTGAGTAATATAGTTATTTTAAAAAACCTCTTTTCACGTTGAGTTACATTATGTAATATATGGAAAAAGGAATAAAATACAAAGGAATATAAAGGATAGAGAGATATAATCACATAAAAGAAAACAAACACATTATGTTCACAATCTACATTGCTGCCACTTGAAGAAAATCAATTGTTACCACCTAATTATGCTATTGTTTTTTATTGTTTCCTCTTTTAGTAATTTGTGTTTCAGGTTTCCCTCTCCCTCCTAATGAGTTTTGATCAAATGAAACCTAGGTGGGGGGATCGAGTGGTAATGATAATTTTTTTTATAACTAGACAACCATTGTTTCTTTGTCCAGTAGAAGCAATGTAAAGTGAGATCTGTGTTCTTTTCATTGTAATAACTATATTGTGTTTACATCCATCTTTCCCGTACTTTCTTCTTCCATCTATTGCAATAATACTACCATAATAAAAAAAAAATCCATACTCGAGCCTCCCAGACTAAGTCAGGCACAATGATTGAACATTCCACCTAATGGACAAGTACAGTTAGGCTAAAAATAAAAAATAAACTAATAGAAAAAAACAAAACATGGTGAGTACCGACCCTGTGGCACAGACTGAGCCATCTGTCTGGAATGCCATGCAGTACACCGGCTTGGCATGTCCCTCCTGATGCAAAACTTCCTCGCCTTGTTCCAAGTCCCACAGTCGCCACGAAGAGTCAAAGCAGCACGTACCTAGGAAACGACCCGACGGATGGAAAGCAATCCTCGACACTCGGTGTGGGGCGTGGCCTTCCACGTCTGCCAGAGGATCTGAACTGGGTGAACATACATTCAGACTTGTGTATGACTTAAACAGTTTGTTAAATTGGTAACTGTTCATAAAATTGTAAATAAATATAATAATATAATTAATATAGAAGAAAGAAAGAAGATTAATTCATTTAATTAAATTTACACTTATTAGTTTATTTTTCCTTTTTCTTATCAATTTCCATTATTGAATTATTATTTAGCCATTGGACCACCTCATTGTTAAACATTCTACTTTGCATTTTTAAGATTATTTTAAAATATATGGGAATTACTAGTGATTTTATACTTCTCCCTGACTTTTTCGTGCCACACTATATTTCCCGACTTTGTCAGGTGTGTATCAAATCTTTCTTAAACATTACAAGATATGAGAATATATCACAAATGTTAAATAAGCAAACCTTCTGTATAGTAAAATAAGAGTAAGCCTTAGAAAGTATTATTGAAAGCTTTTTATAAATTTTAGATCATCTATATGATTAATAAATCAAATAAGACAATCCTATAATGTAAAATTTTAGTGATTTCCAATCAATGGTTGCGGTTGAAAGTGGGCTTCCTATAAAAAATGAAGGATTACTTTTACTTTCCATCATGCGGATACTAAAAAACTGTGACCTTGCTGAGATTCAAAATAAAAACCTCTCAAATGTGGCTGGTTGGACAAAGGGTTTGTTTAAGACATATAACTTAGCAATCTAGTTTACATCTTCTAGTTAACAACATTGTGACTTATATTAAAATAAACTATTCAGTAATGTTAAAATTTGAGACTGGACGTTCGAATCCTTGAATTCTATGGTATACAAGAGATTTGACAGTCGTAAAAATCTTAAAAAAGTATATAGAATACAATTATGAAGAGCCTTTCTTCAAATAACACTTTCAATCAATTGATATAAAGAATTATATAGACTTGAGAGTTGAAATAATCACAAAAAGGGACGAAACTGTATAAATTAATTAATTTACATAAAAAGGTTAATCTTTGGTTTGATTACATACTATACATGACATATAAAATATCATTTGTCAGTGGAGCCAAGCTTGAAACACGCTTTTATAAAGTTAATTTTAAATATTTTCAATTTAACTAAAATTGTAAATTTTTTAAGATAAAAGGATTTGAATTTGGATTTGAGATTTGAAAGAAAATCTACAATTCAGATTCAAGAATTGTATGATTCAACCCATTTCTGGTTAAAATATTAGTAAATTATTTGTCATGATTGTCAAATTTAGATTTCTAATGTTATAAGTTTCATGGCTTGAACAAATATTGCTTGGATACACAAGGAGCATTTTCTCATTTGTTTTCTATGCTAATATTGGTACATTTCCTCTTAACCAATCTCTTAATTTCTTCCATTTGATGCATAACTAATAACCCTCACATCAAATGTAGAGTATTAAAACAAAATTATGATGGATAAAAGTGTAAAAGAGTGTTAATAATAACCTTTCCATTTAAAACACATTTCCTACACCAATCATTAATTGCTCATTGTAATTTACATTTACCACTCATTGATTTTTAATTTTTGTTTGCTACAGCCATCAAGCGATGCAATAAGATGTAACACAATGAGTAGTGGACTCTATACAATATTAATTGTGTAGCTTACCTCGTCAAATGAGATTCACTAACAATGAAGGCCTACCATGTGGGTTGCTGGATTAGAGTGGGAAGGAATAAGAAACAAAGAGTTAATTCAGCGACATTTCTTAAACTCTAGAGGTTTCTTGTTAAAATAGGTTAATTTAGGGCCAGTAATACTTTATTCTTGTACAGAAAACTATCGGTTTAGCACTTGTTGGAAATATTGTGGTAGAAACCTTAAACGAACTTGATTCTATGCCGACCTGTCCCAATGATCTAAAACAACGACTTTACCTCTTTCCCATTCTAACTCCCAAAACTGAGGGACACCATTAAAAATGGTGAGACATGTCCGAAAAACCAATAATAAATGTCAAGCTAACATAAAATGAAAGGAAGCTAAATATAATATTCCAAAGTTAATTTAGAACTTTAAATATGCATACATTTAAAGTATTACAATCATTTTTTTCTAAGAAACAACAAATTTAAAGAAAAAAGTTCCAACAAATGGTATTTGTTTTGAGGGGTAAATCAAATAGAATTTTTTGATTTTTGATTTGGTGGAGTATTCAAGGTAATTTTAAGGTCAACTGTTTTTTTTTAAATAGGAGCTTAAATTTTTTTAATATGGCATCTTAATCTACACAAAAAAAAGCTTTATGTGAAACATTTTTTTATACAGCTTCAATTTTCAAAGCTAATAATGAAATACCTGTTTTTAGCATAAGCCAGGATCAATGGTTTGGATGTGATTAGTGTCTGATCCTTTGTATGTTTGACCTAATGTTGGTTTATTGCTCCAAGAGCTTAACGTCAATGTGAATGGTTTAGCACTCTTGTGTACAGTCAGCTCATTCTTAACTTTGCTTTAATAGCTCCATTAATCTAATCATAAAGAATATTTTGTTTACTGTAAAAGTGTGATAAGTGTTATAGTTAAATTTCTTCACAAGAGTTTCCTGATCAACATCTGTGTCCTCAAAGTAATAAACGTATGCAAAATTTCTTTATCATGTAAATCTTTTTCAAAATGAATACATTTGAAGAGGCATTTAACATGTTTATGATTTTGGGTGAATGTAAGGAAAGCACAGAAAGTCTGCTCATATATCTAATATTATTATTATTATTAGCACCGCGTCTTACTACCCGTTCGGGTTATACGCACTTACGCTAATGTGTAATGGTAGGGTGATTGTGAGATGAAATGGAGGACCTACAGTTTAACGTGGAATCCGAACCACGGTGGAGGCCTGGCATTCCCCACATTCACAAGATGTCTTGTCAGAGGTGAAGGAAGGGTTTGGTAATCAGATAAATCTATATCTAATAAACTTTTTTTTTTAAAATCAGCCAGATAAGTCTCTAGGGCATTTTTTCTTCCGAGGATATAATTCCTTCATAGCGATAGTGTTAAAGTGAAGCTGAACAGATAGCCAACATTAACAAATGAAATAGATTCAATAAATGTTCTAGCATATGGTAAGTTAAGCCCACATGTAAGTGGCCGGAAAATTTTGAGAGAAAGTGGAGTAAGTAGAAGAGCCGCTCTAAGAATTTAGCATGGTTGGAATTTTCATCCTTATCATATTTCTTTATATAAAGACTTGTAAAAAACATTTTTGCTGTTTATATTTTTGAAATTGAATTCTTTGAGAAATGGACTTAAATTATTTCTTTACGTTCAGTTTGATGTTATCCAATAAAGCTTCATTTATAAACATTGGATAGGTAAACAAACACAACGTGTATTACTGGTCTGATACAAACCCACATTTGATAATAACTGTTCCTCACTATCACCTATAGACTAAATGTTTGGTGTGGAATTGTCAAAGATCATATCATCGGTCCTAACTATTTTTAAGGTCGTTTAAACAGCCAAATGTATTTAAATTGTTTGAGAAACAATCTTCTTTAATGGGTTGAAGATGTTCCTTTAAATGTTAGAAGGAAAATGTGGTTGAGCATGATGGAGCACCTTTCCATAATGTGATATGTGCTCGACTAGTATTGAACAAAATGTTTCCTGAAAGGTAGATAGTAGAGGTGGTCAGGCAGGAAATATTAGTATTTGGCGGGCATTACAAAATTAAACTCGGGCACGAGCAGACTCTGGCGGGAATTTAATTTTGCAAACAACTTTGTCACAGGTCTATACAATTTCAGGTTATAAGTTTAACAGTCTAATTTAATTTAAAAATAAGATAGAAACAACTTTGTTACAGGCCTATTAAATTTAAAATTACACGTTAAGGTTATTTGGAATAGGGCACTAGGCTAAATCATGGTTTAATCTAAGACTCTTGGCCTGATGAAGCTGTTTTTAACAGTGAAAACTTGTCCTTAAAAATGTGTTTGTGTGTTTTTTAGTGTTCTATCTAAACAATTTCTACTCTAGTATCACCAAGGTGAGTGTGCTGGATACCTCTACTAATTTAAACAAAATTACAAGTTAAAAGATACACAAAATTCAAAATGGTCATTTCCTATTTAATGTTCAGTTGATGTGTACTTTTATATTTATATTCTAACAAATCTGGTTAATAATGATAAATTAAAGAAATGTAAGAAAACTAATCTAATTTAAATTCACGCAAGCATAGGACCTAAAAATCTCAATGTGGAAATGTTGAATTTGGTATGTTGTTGGCATTAACAGAGAAAATTAAATTGTAGGGACCTTTATTTTGCTAAGTTGTAGACTTGTAACCTGTGAGAAACATTATCGTAGTTTTGGTGATAGCAAACATAATAATTAACGAATTAATAAAAAATAATACTTACCTTTGTTTAATAATATTTAAAATGAAATAATTCAACTATGAATAACAGTAAAACACTATTTTTTCTCTAAGTTTGAATTAGAAGCTAGTGCTAACATGGTATTATATACTTACCAAGTGCTTGAGATGCCTGATCAAAATACAGGCATAAAAAATACTCTCCCCACATTCTGGGGTTTTTAGATGCCCGATTTATTGCCCGAAATTTTGAGTGCCCGACCACCCCAAGTGGATAGGTCAAGGAAGATCTGTTAACTGGCCAGCTCACTAAACATACCTTACATCAATGGATTATTTTTTCCTTTGAGACCTTATGAAAGAATGCGTAATGTCAAGAGCATTCACAAGACGTGAAAACACGAAAACACACAAAAAAAAATATTATGTTGAATCTCTGCAGACGTTACCCCAGAGATGCTATCCAGTGTCCTGGAGTGCTTTCGTAAAAGAAATGTAAAATGCATTGAAGTTGAAGAACATCATTTTTAACACATTCAATAAATAATAATAGTGGTGTGTCTGGACTACATTAAACTGTAGCTCAGTTTGAGGAAAGATTAGCCAGTTATAATGTATCGTTGCCCAGGGGACGCCCAAATGTACTAATTGTAGATCCTTTTTGTGGAGGCTCTTTCTATGTCCCGATGAAGTTTGAGGATGATGGGAATGAATATGACGGTCAATGAAGGTCTTAACCTAATTTAAGCCTAACTAACCAAACCCTGGTAACAATAGACATTATTTCCCTTTAAAGAAAAATCACCTGATACCAGACTGGAATCGAATCGAGACCCTTTCCTCTAATTTCTTCCAAATGTAACAAAATTACCTCATATTGTGAAAAGAGGTTTTTCTTATAGACAGATAGTTATTATAAAATACAATCAACTCAAGTCCAAGAAACTTCATTTTCCAACCTCAAATTTCAAATATAACATTTTACACTTTGTTTAGTTAAATATATTTGAAAATTGAAGCTGTCAAAAAATAGTTTCTAACAATTTTTTTTTAATTTTGTATAGAATAAGATGCTGTAATAAAAAATACATGTTCCTATTAAAAAAATTGACCTTGAAATGACTTTGAATACAATCTACAAAATTAAAAATACTATTCAATTCCCTCCTTAAAAAAAAAGACTTTTGTTGGAACATTATTTATTTAAAATGTGTTGTTGCCTGAAAAAAAGAAAGTAGAAACACTTTGAGAGTTCAAATGAGCTTTTTTTTTTTCAACTTCTTCGGAACTCAACTTTTTAACCTTTTCAACTTCCATTTATAATTTGTTGTTAGAGGTATTATTCATAACACATTAGTAAAACAGTATTAACTGCCAGTGGCCTACCCTAACCTTTACCAAAACTTGGTAGCATTTCACCAGTTTTAAATGTATTTCCCTATCTTTCACTACTCAGTTTTCCTCAACTTTCCAGGTTCAAAGGAAGCATGATGTTAGCAAAGTTTCAATAAATGTAACTTACAAACTTTATTAATATGGTTTAAATTATGATTTAGCCTAGTGCTCTATACCACAAAACTTTATTAATACTAAGATTAAATTATTTATGAAAATGTACATTAACTATTGTTACTGATACAACCATTTCTGGGTATATCTTTCAGATAAATTAAATATTACTGAACATTTACAACCCTGTATGATTAACTATTTTTATGAAAGCGGCAAAAAGTCGACCCGAGTTGCCAGTGGCTGTTATTAAATGATAGAACTGATGAATTACCATGTCCATCACAGAATGACCATGACATCTCAGCAGTAGAGCATTGGTGCTCTAAATTAAAACTATCAGCTTTGATTCCTGTGTCCAGGTGTGATTTTTCAACCAACTTATATTTAATTTAAAGTGAAATGATCTACCTTTCCATGTTCCAAAGTTTAACAGAGCCATCCACAGCGCACGAGGCAAGAGCACACACCCTCTCACTCTCACTCTTCATGGCGTGTGGGTGCCACACGATAGCCCCAATGTTGCAGTTATGCCCTTGCAAGGTCCTCACCAAATCACAGTTGGGTATGTTCCAAAGCTTGCACAAACCACTCCTTAAACAAATAACCCTCTATCATTAGTAACTGTTTGAATACTTGACTTGTTAGCAGAGTAGGTCATGCTTTGCCTAGATCAAGGATACAGGTGTTTGATACTCAACCGGACATACTGGAGGTGTTTTTCACCATGGCATGTATGATGATGAGTTTACCTTATTCAGCATCTTAATCTACCCCTTCCCCAAATATAATTAGCTAGCTTTAAATGATAAGAAGCTAATATTAGAGCTTAAGTGTACCTACTAAAAATACTTATATATTAATTCAAACATTTATTTTAACTCTTTTTCATAACTAGTAAAATATACAATTATAGTGGAGGGTTGTGAAAGTGGGTGGAATCATATGACTTACAAAATAAAAGAGTAGCACAGTTCAAGTTAAACTACCGCTAACAGAAACTGGAGTAATGAGTTTATGTCTAAGAAAAGTGTTAGTTACTGTTAGGGTATTTCTTGTCCTAGATTTGTTCTATCACAAAAAAGTAGACAACACAATTCTACAAGTTGTCAACACCATTTCTTTACTTACTTCAGAAAAGTCATAAACCACCCTAGAAATGTCCACCCGAAATCATTTGTTTCCGTCATCTCATATTGAGCTCAAGCCCTTTTTTACTTTTTCATTTCAAGAGAAATTATTGTGATTGGGGGAAAAAAAAATTGGTCTCAAGATGATGACAAATTTTTATGTTTTATGTGAACACATGCCCAAAAAAGTGGATTTTACAGTTCTGTTTGTTCCCAAGATGTCTGTTTGTGTGTCTGTCCCTGGCCATAGATCCAAAATAGATTTATGGATTTTGTTCAAACTTGATATTTATATACTATTATAGGGCTTTACCACAAACTTTTTTTTTTTTTTTATCTTAGCCCTTTAATTAAGTGTGAGGTAGTGTCCCGTTGCTTTCCTCATTGAGCCAGAAGGTAGGTACTGTTTACTGCACATCAGTCTGTCTAAAATTATACACGAGTATTAGAAGAAATTGTTTTGGCAACATATTAGATGCTGCTATCTACTGTGTACCGCATTTTGTGGATGCAAGGTAGTGCTATTCAGTGATAATGGCTGTGACTTGCGAATAAATCAATGAAAATATATATCTATAAGGCTTGGAGGCAAAGTATTAATTGTAAAAATGGTAATAAGTATAAAAAGGTGAATAGAAACACATAAAAGGGTATGGACATAATATGGCCTTTACAATGAAAAGAACACAGTTCACACTTTAAGCTGCAGCCACTAAATAAAGAGATAATGGTTGCATCGTGAAGAAAATTGATTGTTACTGCCAAATTCCCTGGCCTAGGTTTCATTCTGGTGAAACTCATCAGGGGATTTGGAAGTAACGGTCAAATTTGTTTCTGAGGCATCCATTACCTCTTTGTCCAGTAGCAGCAATGTAAAATGTGATTTTATTATAAATATAATTGTAAAAGCAATATTATGTGCATTCCCCTTTATATGTTTGACTCCCCTTTGCCTGTACCTTCTCCCAAACATGACAACATATCCCAAAAAGAGAATTTCCCCAGAGATAAATAAGTTATAAAAAATGATTGTATCACTTTTTATCACAAATAGGGGTGTGTGAGGTTTCAAAAATAAATTCCAATTTTGAAAACTATGAAGCAGTGTCAATAATAAAATAGTTAAAATCAACACTTAAAATACACACTAATGTTAAAAAAAATAATGAATAGTTTGATATATAAGGTTAGGTTTTAATATGTTAAAACAATTTTTCAATAATACAAATAAATGTATCTTCCTACCAGGACGCGGTGGCTAACATCTTTGAGTCGGGACTGAACTGGCAGTAAGATATGGGTCGTGTGTCTCCGATCTGACTGCAGAATATTGACATTGCCTGCAGATTCTTCTGCAGCTCCTGTCTGTGGGCAGTGCGTGTGGCTTCTGGCTGGTTCTGCTCTATGCGGGCTTCCTCCAAGCGGTTCTTGGCTCGTGGTAACGAGTAACCTGGAGCATACATAACAACAATCAAAAGACAAAACTTTGACTCTCGTGGACGATTCAAGGACTCGACAGCTCAGTAGATTCGAGAATCATTTTAAAATGTGTTTTAGTACTAGTGCTATCTCTTACTCATTTCTAGGCTCTATAAATGGCGGTGACTATAGATTTTCTTCAAGAGGCAACTATTATCTCTTTGTCCAATGAAAGCAATGTTAAGTGTGAACTGTGTTCTTCTTTTCATTGTAAAAGCTATATTGTGTTCATCCCTTTTATATGTTTCTATCCACCTTTCCTATACCTTCTTCCAAATATAATACAATTACCTTATCAAGTGAAAAGAGGTTTTACTTATAAAGATGTACTAGGCTTTATAACTAATTCTTTAAGGGAAACTTATCCTTTATAATATTAATTCTGAGCCAAACACAACAAATACTCTATTCCACTAATGTATCACCTATTTAAATGTGGATATACACCATTATAAAACAAAGTAATATGAAAGTATTCTTGAATGGATAGATGGAACTTTGTCCCTATATTCTAATCTGCACTGCAGTTTAATCCATAAAGCTTACTACCATTTAAGGGAAACAGAGGGTACACTGTACATACTAATTAATAAATATATACCCAAATTCTGTAGTAATTAAATTATATGCTGTAAATTATAATTGGTGCCTTAAGTTGGATAGCTATGCGTCATCTACATTCAATCAGCTTTGATTGAAATAAAATAAAACTGAATATACTCTTAAAAATTGAATTACAAATTATTGTGATTTAAAATCAATGTGTAGTTCATTAAAGTTATAAAAAGCAAAATAAAGGTCATAAATTGACTACAGCAATGGTCGAGAATGATGAACTAAAGACACGAACCAGTTATGATCCATGAGACTGTTCTAAATCCCACTTGGGTGAGAATTTAGTCTTGCCAGAGCACACAATAAGATAGGGTGGTAGTGAAATAAGTCACCTAGAAAGTGTTTCTAATCATTAAGAGCCTCACTAAAATTGTATGTGCCTTTAAGCCCTAATGTTAAAACAAAATATACAAAATACAACATTTTTGGGGAGTGTTTTAATGTAAATTGCGTTTGGATATTAGAGAATAAAAGTAATTTAGAACCACCCTCAAAATATCCTGAAAAATTCTAGACTTGTTTTACATACTTGCTATCCAAGATCGTGAGATACGCAATGAGTCTGGCCCCTCATGATACCAAGTCGACTCCTGATCTTTCTCCTGTTGGATCCTCTCTTCTTCCTCTTCCTGTTTCTTTTTGATAGCATCTTCCCCTAATCTGCACACCCAACCAAATATTTGAGACTTTTTAGGTAGCTTTTAGTTTTAGATAAAACAGTCTTCTGTTATAAACTCAAGATTTAACTTTAGTATTACAAATCAAGTTTTAAGAAACCACATATCAAAATTACACAAGTGATTTTGAAAAGAGAAAGTATGGGGGAGGAACTAAAATACAGAATTCTTAGAGTTACCATGTGAATATAACATGAAATTATATAAAGGTTTTCAATTCCAAGAAAAATATCTTCATTCTTTTTATACTTATTTTACTTTATTGGAAACTGTCCACATGAAATATTAACCTTAATGTAAATGTATTTAAACCATTGAAGGCAACTCACTGATTACTACCTCAGATATGGCCCCCAGTGCTGAATTTTAAAATAATCTTGAGTAATCAATTTTAAGAAACACAGAATGTAATCCTTGTTAGAATAGAGTTTATTATTTCCATGATGTAAAAATAGGCATAGTTTGAGTATAAATGTGGTCACGGGCGCTAACAGCACCACTAGTATGAAACAATGTCAAAAGAAACCAAAGAACACACACATTCTGTCACATTAATAGTGAACAGTGATGGCAACTACATCCACTGGGCAATATCGTTAACTGTTAAGGTGTTAACATGTAGTATAACCACTCATGGAGATTTTGTGAGTTCAACTTCAGGTTGGGTCAAAGTGTCTTAGTCCTAACCAGGGTGTTTCGCCAGATTATATTCTAAAGTTCCACGACTTTTCCAGGTTTTGCAGAGCGATGGACACCCTGCTAGCATAGTGTATAAGTAAGTGAAGACTGAGTAATTTGGAGTTCCCTATGAGTATAATGATCTCCACTGGTAATACACCCTTAAATTATATTAACCCAGTCTCTGGTGCACACGTAGCAGAGCTATCTGCTTAGGTCAACCGTTTTTATACTCATTTAATCCTAAGTGACAAATATTTTCACTACTAATTTATTTGATCATTTATTACTTTATTCATGGTTATAGTCACAGTATAGTATTGAACCAGTAGCTCCATCTATCAACTTCAATATGATGCATTTGGGCTGGCTAAAAGTACAGTGGATTAGTGATAGATTGCATTACAATAACTTATTGCAATTAAATGTTGAATCATGACAGCACCAAGGAGCGTTCAGGCGAACAAAGACATTCAACACCCATGAGAGGGAAAGAGCTAAGAGCGTGAACAAAAAAATCACTGTCTATACCCTTCCCTCTTTATTCTAGGCGAACTAGTTTATCATCAAGTTTCTTGACACAAAACGTAATAATGGACTTCAATTCAATTCAGTCATAAATAGAGATGTCATAACTTATGTTTTTCTATATTTTGATTCTTAATACCAAATTTTAAAATTTGACTTCGATTTTCTTATTTTTGATTACGTTTACTCAATATTTAAAATTTAAATCTTTTGCCATGTATCCAACCTTAGATTAAAATATGTTGGTTTATATATACATCCTGTACCACTTTAATATATTTACTAAAAAAACTAAAAAGTGGTCATATATAACTAGAGATGGGCCACTCGAATCGTCGACTCCTCGAATCCACCGAATCCTGACAAGTATTCGAGATTCGAGGATTCAGTGTTGTACTGGATTCGATGATTGAATCTTTCACCTCATAAACAAAGCTTAATATGTTGAATTCAAAAATTACTTAGCTAGGCCTACTTGAAAAGCACAACTTAATCCGTAATATTTATTTTGTCGGACAAAAGAGATAAACATTAATACAATCTTCTTT
>CABFOV010006250.1:17827-36093 GCA_902141375.1 Timema poppense | reverse complement strand
GAGACATATATTTGTCTTCTTTCTGCAGCGAACAAAAGGGTAAAGGAAAGGAATGGAGGATGAGACCTGCTCCCTCATGAATAGGAACTCGCCATTGATGACGATTTACGAGCTCACTTTCTTCGACTTGTGTATCATTGTTTTCTCTTCTCTCTCTATCTCTCTCTCGCTGGACGATACGAATACGTTGCTACCGATGAACTAGGAGTGAGAGGGGGGAGGGTAATCTCTGTTCATGAGTTATAGCATATATGTTATTTGTTTCTGAAACAATAGATTTAGAGCTATGCTGAGAAATAATAATATATATATTTGAATTATTGGAGAAACATGTCATATATATATTATTTGTTTATATTTCTGAAAGATAATTAATTTTGGACTGTCCCGTTGATTAGGGGGAGGACGGAGTTCTAATACCGGTTAGGTCTACAGAGGGTGGTTTTCCCTTAAATGGTTTCCCACTCTCCTCCCAATCAAATGCGTGTAGATTACCTCTAAAATGATTCCTTCTTCATCCCTATGCCATCAGAGTAGTCATCGTTTACGCGTATAACATGAAAAGGTGAAAAGACGCTGTGTTAAAAAAATCTTATAAAAACTTTTAGTTTCATTTGAACGCCTACAAAAAAAAATATTTTTTTATTCTTTCTTTGTTGCGCCATAACTTATTAAATGTGTAAAAAGGATGTGAAGTAATCGTCCTCGTTGTAAATGGTTAGTATTAATTAACCCCAAGCACCTAAACAAATGTCAGATGTGCTAACCACTAGCCTAAACCTTTATATAGTAAATTAATTAAATAAAATAACACACCAAAGAAGACTGAACTACCCGCGTCGATGGACGCCTGGTCTAAGGCGTCACTCTTGCCATAGACTAGACTGCAGATGACGGGGAGATCGTGGTTCGGATCTTTGCCGGGTGTACTGAGTGGGTGGTTTTTTCTAAAATGGTTTTCTCAACTTTTCTTCTACGCAAATGCGGGTACACTTCCTTAACCTTCCTCATCCCTAAAACCATTACCGTTATTAGTAAATATGCGTATAATCCGAACTGGTTGTAAGACGTGGTGCTATAAAAAAAAAAGAAGTTTGAATTCTATTATTATTAGCACCGCGTCTTACTACCCGTTCGGGTTATACGCACTTACGCTAATGTGTAATGGTAAGGTGATTGTGAGATGAAATGAAGGACCTACAGTTTAACGTGGAATCCGAACCACGGTGGAGGCCTGGCATTCCCCACATTCACAAGATGTCTTGTCAGAGGTGAAGGAAGGGTTTGGTAATCAGATAAATCTTTGCCGGGACCGAGGATTGAACCCCGGCCGCCAGCATAGAAGTCTGACACCTTACCCCTAGACCACCAGGTCACCTACAGTTTGAATTCAATGTCTTCTTCGCTCAAGATCAATATTTGTCTTCGGTTAAAACGGACACCCCATGGCTAACTGCTGATGAAAATCAAATTATTTGAGAGAGAGAGAGAGAGAGAGACCCTCTAACCCGTCTCTTAACCTTATTCTCTCCTCCGCCCCTTCCCCCTAAAAAAAACCTTAATCTTCTCGACAGTCACTGAGAGACATCCTCTATTATCACAACGGACTCCACCAAAAAAAAGAAACCACTCTGGGATTGTCTCTCCCAGAATCCGGACACGTTTAAACATGGAGCAATATTACCGCACGATCCAGTAATTAAATAACGGGTTGGGTGGGAGAGGGGCTGAGTAGAGGAATAGAGGGGTATGGGAGAGGGGAAGTGGGTGGGGGGAGGTCCACCCACTCATTTAGAAATCCTAGCACGGGGCCCCTATGGCCGCTGTCAAAATACTGCCTCGTTCATTTAGAACAGTCCCCTCTTCCCCCTCCTATTATTGCTCTCTCTTCATATTAAAACACTTGAATAACTAAAGCGTGTCAAAATGGTAAATTACTAGTTCTTTTTTTTTTTTTTGTGGAGAAACATTGGAAAGAGAAGTGTTAGGAATAGAAGTGGGAAATGGTAGGGGGAAAAAAAAATTAGCGATAGGTCAAAATGTGCGTGTGTTTGTTCGGTCCATTCATTTCTAGAAATGGATATTGGATCGCTTGGCCCAATGAATGAAAAAAAATTAATTAATTTTGAAGGCTTTTTTTCCTTGTGAAGGTTATTAATTTTTATTTATTTATTAACTCTATCAATAAACGATTCCAGTGCAAGCGGAGCTTGTTAAAAATTTCCTTGTGATAAGCTATCCCCATTTGACCAATCATACATAGGCTCTGATTGATTTATGTAAGCTCCAATTTGATTACGAATGGTCTTGGGTTAATGTAATCACCTCAAGACCCGATGTTTATGGGTTGACGGATCTTTCTTGAGCAATAAAAATCCGCAGCATATCTTCCATCGGAGGGGGACCAAGCCGTGGGTCTCAAGTCGATTGTGGCACGTGAAAGAACCCTGGAAGGTTTGTCGAACCTTTACCGTCAACCTTTTTAGGCACTTTCACTCTTGCTCATCGAAAATTCTTGTGTCTCGATATAATCAATCGTTTCAGAAAGTATACGTTAAATACCTCAAATAGATAATATCACAAATAGACATATTTGAAAGCTATAAAAAGTGTCTAGACAAACTTTCAAGTATTCATACGTCAAGTCACGTGATTCGCAGCTGTCATTTTTAATAGCATTACCCACAAAATAACACTAGTAATATATTAAGATGTGTTCATTATTGATCACAAAATGATATTATTTGTATTTCCTAAAAGGTACTCTAAATGTTTATTAAACATTGGAATGTATTTTAGTTTTTACCAGGTCTCTAAAATGTTCTGCTAACTGATGGTAACAATTCACAAGCTACAGCTTCGACTAACTCTATGTTATCTTGTCAACACTCCACACGACACGTGACTGAGAGTTACATTTCCAACGCATTTAAAAAAGAAATGTATTATACTATTTTATAAATTCAAGGAAAACTTAGGACAGCTTGTTTCTCTTTCGGTACGATTTTAATTCACATTCATCGTCTTGTTCATTTAGATTATACGTATTTTAATAAAATAAAATAATAACATTCATTCAACTTAAATCATGGTGGAAGACTCAATTTGGACGAGAAAACGAACTTGACAAAAGACAAAACATTTATTTATGATAAATCATATTAATAGCTCATTCACCCGCTTCGGTAGCCGCATGGTCTAACGCGCTACTCTCAAAGTATACTACCCCACCAATGACGGGAAGATAGAGGTTAGACTCTCGGTCAGGTGTACTGTAGGTGGTTTATCCAAAATAGTTTTCAATTATCTTTCTCCACGCAAATGCGGGTACCCTTCCTATAAATATAACCTTCCTAATCCCTAAAACCATTATCGCAATTAGTATATAAGCGTATAACCCAGACGGTTAGTAAGACGTGGTGCTAAAAAAACATTTAAAGTAGCTCATTCACAAGTCCTGCAGGACAAAAAAAAAGCATGAGTGAGGTCTTCTTCCTTAATATCGTGACACACGCGTTCTAGTTCTCACGTTTTAGAAGTGGCATGATAGTATTAATAGATAATTACTAGCGACGTAAGTTGTTTGAAGGCCAGGTAAGGAGGAACTGAGAGGACCCACCAAGAAGTCACTCACGCGACACGGTGTGCTAGACAAACATTTATTAACATTTATTATAGTTGGCGCACACTATAGAGTATTGCGTCGGTTAGTATCGGCTCGTATAGGTCCGCTTCGGCTAGTATAGGCTCGTATCGGTCTGCTTCGGCTAGTATCGGCTCGTATCGGTCCACTTCGGCTAGTATAGCCTCGTATCGGTCTGCTTCGGCTAGTATCGGCTCGTATCGGTCCTCTTCGGTTATTTTCAGCTTGTATCGGTCTGCTTCGGCTAATCTCGGCTCATATCGCTCCACTTCGGCTCTCATCACTCCACATCAGCTATTATAGGCTTGGGTCGGATCCCGATCCTCGGGAAATTTTTTGGGAAAATGGTCGTTCTTGAAACTCGGGCGGGGAAATTAATTTTATCCGGATTATTCGGGGGGGAAAACAATTTCCATGCGAATAACAAGGCCAAGTTTAAAACTTAATATAATAGGCGTCTCCATACATAAAACATTAACTTTTAGTTTTGTTTCAATAATAATTTTTAACTTAAGTTACTTAGATCACTGCGTATGATCCGAACGGGTAATAAGACTCGGTGCTAAAAAAAAACTTAGAACGTCATACTCGTGGTTGTTTGAACAACGTCGGCTTAGACTCTCTAATATTCCAGCTATTACATGAACACTGTGCAGTTATTGAATAAAATAACATCAATAGCGCATATTTCAAGGGAAAAATAGCAAAGAGCACTTAAATAAAGTCAAATAAGTATTTTCATTGTTGGTAATAAAGTAAATCCCGAATGTTTGTTTACATAACACGGCAATCGTCCATTTTCCTTGATGGTGGCGATGGGGTCTTTAAATGGTGTTTCTGAAAGTGATAATTAAAAAAAAAATCTTCACTCAATCAAAATATATCCTATTCTCAAGTATTATTTTAATCATTTTATCGAATTCTACCTTTGTAAAACCATGTAATTGTGTGAAGAGCAGGGAAAAAATATGTATTTTGATTTATTTGTGCTTACGCATTCATGTTTTAAAGGCAAGGATGTTGAAAATAAAGTTTACAAACATGTAAAACATAATTTCAAATTTGCCAACTCTGCTTCTACTATTAAAATTTTTAATGCAATTCAGAATTGCTTGCTTTCTTTTGGCGTAAATTCAATACACGGAGGCGTCTCTTAAGAAGATTCTAGGTGGGTACCTCCGTCGGTACGTCCACGAGGTCCCCATTGGGCAACGTAGGGTAAAGACATTCTGTCGATCCCTACGGCTGAATCGCATCTCCCTCACGTGGTGAACACTAACTGCAGGGAGTCCTCCTACTCTCGAATACGAGTGAATGCGTATACAAGGGTATCATCCCCGGCTCGTTGTAGCGTCGCTTGTTCCTTGAAGTCTACGATAATTCTCTTATTTAGGTGCGGTGTAGTGGAAACAGGCCAAATTAGCCGATAGAGGGGGTTCTTAAATGTCCCCATATCAGCTCGTATCGCTCCATATTGGCTCGTATCGTTCCATATTGGCTTGTATCGTTCCATATTGGCTGGTATCTCTCCATATTGGGTCATACCGCTCCATATTGGCTCGTATCGCTCCATATTGGGTCATCTCGTTCCATATTGGCTTATATATCTCCATATAGGCTCCTATCGCTCCATATTGGGTTATATCGCTCTATATTGGCTCATATCACTTCATATTGGCTCGTTTAGTTCCATACTGGCTCGTATAGTTCCATATTGGCTCGTATCGTTCCATATTGGCTGGTATCTCCCCATATTAGCTCGTATCGCTTCATATTGCCTAGTATCGTTTCATATTGGCTGGTGTCTCTTCATATTGGCTCCTATCGCTCCATATTGGGTCATATCGCTCCATATTATCTCGTATCGCTTCATATTGCCTTGTATCGTTTCATATTGGCTGGTGTCTCTCCATATTGGCTCCTATCGCTCCATATTGGGTAATATCACTCCATATTAGCTCGTATCGCTTCATATTGCCTAGTATTGTTCCATATTGCCTGGTGTCTCCCCATATCGGCTCGTATCCCTCCTCATTGGCTCGTATTCTACTATGAAACTATCATTATTCTCTTACAGTAATTAATTAGCGTTGTTATGTATATTCGGGCATTAAGTTAGCTTGCAAGTATGGTTCTTATAGTAATTTTGTTAAGAAATTGCAAGTTAAATACTCTTAATAGGAATGTCTTCGTTCAACGCTTGCTTAGCAAATGCAAACACAATCAACCCAAGTAAACTAACGTGAAGTTAAATTAATACTTAATATATATACATTTACTTTCAGAATAATTAAAGTAATACGTAAATACAATTAATAAAATTAAGAGTAATTTTTAGCCCTTTACATTAGTATTTACTAGAATGGTTTTTGGAAGAAGTGTTTCATGAAATGTTTCTTCTACGATTTTTGTTGTTTATTGAATACGTAAAATCTCCATGTCAATAACGTTGTTTCACCTGGATCTTCAGTTCTTTTGAAGCGCCCCAGCTTCAAAAATGTTTTTTCCGCTTGGCTCATCATACAAATCACACACCCGCTTTCAGTTATTGTGTAGTCCGTCTGTGCGCCCTTCTTTTCCTACGCACGGTAGTCGCAAGATAGCGTCGCCTACGTCAAAGTGAAGGCTAGAGAAGGGACAAAAATTCATAGAGCCTTCAACCCAACGAAATCGTAGGAGTCGTAATGATTTAATAAATTTAAACAATAATTTCATTTCATTTCTAGATATTTGCGAAAGCTGATGCATTTTAGTAGTACTGTGAAGAGTAGACCTTACTCCCTTCATTATATTATCGTTACTACAGTCTCACTAGTAGTTCTGTGAACAGTAGATCCCACTCCATGTTATTATCGTTACTACAGTCTTAAGATTTCGCCTTAAATTTTAAGTTAATATTTTTACGTGGTGACCATTGATAAAGCTAGACAGGAAAATAATTTATAATATAGTCAATATGGCAATAAAAATCATTCGCGTGGCTTAAGACGTAAGTCTCCCAAACTCATGTCAAAATTTAAAATAGAACGTCCCAGGTACTTCATCAACTGCTTAGAATTATAAATATAAATAACTATTAAATTTTTAAAAAAAATTAGCATCCACCATGTTTAAACGGATAAACAAATGGGAAAACTATGTACATAAATCATTTTGCCCAGGTTCAATAAATGCACCAACCAAATTTCGTTAAAATTATTCTAGGCACGTGATAATTATCGTTGAACAAACATAAGATGATTGTACGAATGGTCAAATTAAAACATTACCTCACTGTCCACGCTCAGTTAGTTTGTAAGTCTGTCTACGACAGGTTAATTGTAACAATATCACCCAACCTAACAAAACCTAAACTTTAAATGCTATACGCGTGGATGGTCAATTTTCGTAAAGGTGTGAATAAGAAAGACATAGCTAAAGAAAGATGCTGCCATTTTAAAACTACTCTAGATGAATATTTCCCCTTGCAGAATCTTCCTTGTGTATTCTTGACGCGGGGAAAAGAGGAATAAAGAAGAGGGGGGAGGGGGAAAGAAATTTGAATCCCTAACTAACTAAAAGTGTCTATACAACACCGGAACGAAGGCAAATTTCTCAAGTAATGTTGATATTATTCAGTTCTTTTTGCTCACGTCAAGAAAAGAGTTCCTTGATTCAATTTTAAAATGGGAGTTCATGGAGTTTAAATAACGTGGGGAAAAAAAATTAAGTCGTGTGCTTACATATTTATATTAAAACGGGGAAGCGTTTTATTTAAAGATGATTTGATGCTTATTATTGATATATTAATTTAAAAATGGGTTGTAAATCTGGGAAAGATATTAATTTAAAAACTATTTTAGAGGTTTTACTCTAGCCACAAATTATTTGGGTTTAAACTTAAAATATAAACATACTTTTATTTAGTTTAAGGGCGTTTCAATACGGTATTTTTTCAAATTCTATTTTAATGGTAAAATCCAATTTTCATAGGAAGATTCTTAGTCTGACAGCTAAAGTTACTAGTTAGTTTCGTATTCACAAGTGACGTCATATGATCTGCAGCTGTAAATTTTGATAGGTATCATCAATATCTTTAAAATATCACTGATAGATATCCCGCCTCTTGGTCTAGTGATCAGTACCCCTGGATACTGATCTAGAGGTCCTGGGTTCAATTCCTGACGGTGCGATAGGTATTTCACGTCATCTCATTACGGGTATGACGTGTGGAGGTGTATCTTGTTCCCACAGAGCGGCTGAAAGTCTACATAAAAAGGCGACCGAACTATATAAGGCAGCTCTCACAGTAAAATATAACATACGTAAGGAAATATAAATATATATACATATTTTGATACTGTATATATTTATATATAGTATCAAAATATCTTAATCTGCTGCAAACGATGTATTTGTGTTTCCTAAAAGGCCCTTTATTTGAAAACTGCTACGCAACTACCCCCCCCTCCCCCCATTCCTCAGGAGAAAAATCCTGTGGACACCCTTGTCTGGGTCGTTGAACGAAAACGTGACACAATCTCGAAACGCCTTCTGTTCAGTTGTTTTTGGACAAAACTTTGCTATGGAGTAAGATCATTCGAATATTATGTCTCACTGAATCTCAATAGATCTGGAATTGTCAATCCTCTCAAACGATAGCTCGAAACTATTTATTAGATAATTGTAGGAGGTTTCGGTTAATTATTTAGTTATCAGATAAATTGAATAATTTGAAAATAAAATGTAATATATTGCAACGTATATTTCGTGAAAGTAAAGAGTTAAAGAGGGCGGGGGGGTATCAATTTGTCCAGACTGAATAAAGTGTGTCCTTTTAATTTATAAGAGTGCCTTACAAATTTAAGGGTAGACTACAGGGGTATAAGGGGGAGAGTCCAGTTTTTATTAAAAAACGAGTTCGTGCTATCCTCCTTTAAACAATAATGATACCTTTCTATTTCTCTTTATATTATGGTTTAAAGAGTTTTCTGTCATATTAAAATTATTTTTTAAAAAACAAAAGTACATGCTGGGGTCCTTGTGGGGTTTAAGAGATAAAAATTGCCATGGAACATGTGTGTAATGTGACATACTTCCTCTCTCTCTCTCTCTTGTCCCTTTCAAATGTAATGAGATAGCCTAACCTCCTTAGGTGGCCGCATGGTCTAAGGTGTCACTCTCGTGTTAGACTAGACAGCTGGTGACAGGGAGCTCGTAGTTTTAATCCTGGTCGTGTCTACTTAAGGTTGTTTTTTTTAAGAAAGTTTTCCACTCTCCTTTCACGCAAATGAGGATACACTTCCTTTAAATTCAATGTTATTCATCCGTAACTCATTAGCGTGATTAGTAATACATAATAAATACAATAATAAAAAAAGTGTACCTAATTGTGGATCTTCTGTGGTTATTTAATTTGTATTCGTCTTAAGCAGATACTCTAAACTTTCACTCACACAAACACAGCTAAATATGGAAGGAAGTAAAGTATTTCACCCTTCCATTGTTTAAAATGTCGGAAATGTGTGTCCATAAAAATGTAAAGTTTCAAAAACATCTCACAATGTTCCCCACAGGAAGTTCAGCTGTTGCGAAATACAGTAGACCGTCGATAGCAACTTCATGGGATGAAGTTCCTTTTCAAGTAGAGCATGAGGAGATCAGCTGTTGTGAAATACAATAGACCGTCGATAGCAACTTCACGGGATGAAGTTCCTTTTCAAGTATAGCATGAGGAGATCAGCTGTTGCGAAATACAGTAGACCGTCGATAGCAACTTCACGGGATGAACTTCATTTTCAAATAGATCATGAGGAGATCAGCTGTTGCGAAATACAGTAGACCGTCGATAGCAACTTCATGGGATGAAGTTCCTTTTCAAGTAGAGCATGAGGAGATCAGCTGTTGCGAAATACAGTAGACCGTCGATAGCAACTTCACGGGATGAACTTCATTTTCAAATAGATCATGAGGAGATCAGCTGTTGCGAAATACAGTAGACCGTCGATAGCAACTTCATGGGATGAAGTTCCTTTTCAAGTAGAGCATGAGGAGATCAGCTGTTGCGAAATACAGTAGACCGTCGATAGCAACTTCACGGGATGAACTTCATTTTCAAATAGATCATGAGGAGATCAGCTGTTGCGAAATACAGTAGACCGTCGATAGCAACTTCACGGGATGAAGTTCCTTTTCAAGTAGAGCATGAGGAGATCAGCTGTTGCGAAATACAGTAGACCGTCGATAGCAACTTCACGGGATGAACTTCATTTTCAAATAGATCATGAGGAGATCAGCTGTTGCGAAATACAGTAGACCGTCGATAGCAACTTCACGGGATGAAGTTCCTTTTCAAGTAGAGCATGAGGAGATCAGCTGTTGCGAAATACAGTAGACCGTCGATAGCAACTTCACGGGATGAACTTCCTTTTCAAGTAGAGCATGAGGAGATCAGCTGTTGCGGAATACAGTAGACCGTCGATAGCAACTTCACGGGATGAACTTCCTTTTCAAGTATAGCATGAGGAGATCAGCTGTTGCGGAATACAGTAGACCGTAGATAGCAACTTCACGGGATGAACTTCCTTTTCAAGTAGAGCATGAGGAGATCAGCTGTTACGGAATACAGTAGACCGTCGATAGCAATTTCACGGGATGAACTTCCTTTTCAAGTATAGCATTAGGAGATCAGCTGTTGCGGAATACAGTAGACCGTAAATAATTTGGTAGTAAAAAATACGGATCGTCAAGAGAAAATATTATTTTTAAAAACTATCACAGTGGTATCAATACTGGAGACATGACGTCCAAAAAAACCGCACATCAGCCCTTGATAAAAAAAATTGAGATTTTTTTTATTTTTCAGATTTTTGCCTTATTTATATTCCTTCTGTATTTGTGATGTTTAGAAACAAATTAAAAAATGTGTAAATTAGTTGTTTAAATAAAGTGAAAATGAATCAAATAGCCAAAGCTATTATTTTTGCTTTTTAGTGAGGATTATTCCATCTGGATATCATATTCTGAAAAATGAAAAATGACTCCTAGACACGGGAATCGAACCCGGGACCTTTGGTTTAGTACGCCAATGCTCTTACCACTGAGCTATCCAGGATTTGTCCCGAGCTCATAGTCATTCTACTTTAAACCTGAGTTTTCGTAACTATCTCGTCTATGCTTATTCTTTTATTTTTAGTATAGGAACTATAATTTCGAAAATCTGGGCAAATCGATAATCTGGACTGGGTCGAACCCTAATTGGTCCGAATTATCGACGCTCTACAGTAATCTCGAAACTATCGATCTTTCCTTGGTTGGTTGATTGTTTTATTATTCAAAAAGTATTATTGTTGGTATTTTATTGATGATGATAAAACATGTTTCTTCGTGCCTTTTATGTTCGACTTGATACGAACTTCATTTATACTGAAGCCATTCACCCAGTCAGTTCCTGTTTGAGTCACTTTATCAAGTAAAATACTCAAAACGAGATATAAGATATGTCATTTTTAACTATCACTTGTCTTTAAATAATCAGCCTAGTAAATTTTAAAATAATAATGCGGTCAAAGAATGTTTTTTTTAATACAACTTACAACCTATTGTGGTTATACACATATATGAAAATTTTTGCAATGGGATTAGAGTTGAGGAAAGAAATATTTTAAAGGTAAACTAACTGGATTTGCGTGGAAGGAGAGTGGAAAACCATCCAGGGAAAAAACCATCAGTTGACTCTAAAGAGATACGAACACCAATCTCTCCGTCTTAAAATAAAGTGACGCCTCAGACAATTCAGCAACCTACAGCCCATGGACCGTATCTGGCCGACCAATTATTTGTTTTTTTAGCTCCTAGTCTTACTACCCATTCGGGTCATACGCTTATGTACTAATTACGCTAATGGTTTTAGGGATAAGGAAGGTTATATTTAAAAGAGGTATATCCATATCTGTACAGAGAAATAGTGGAAAATCATTTTGGAAAACCACCTTCAGTACATCTAGCCAAGATTCGAACCTCAATCTCCCCGTCATCGAAAGTCCAGTCTACTGCGAGAATAGCGCGTTGGACCCCGCGGCAACCGAAGCGGTTATCAATACCTATAAAATAACCCTAATGATTTAGTAAAATGGTCTCCATGTTGGTCGTAAATTATGTTTATATTTTCTAAAAGTTCATTTTCGTGCAAATTGGACTGTCTATGTAGAAACGTCACTTCCATGACATCCATTCGCAGTCCCTCTCTAAGGTTTAGTACGAAGCGCTGCCGCCAGGAGTTGTTGCCAACACTTTTAACAACACGTGTAATGAATTTTCATTCTTATTGGATGTGAGAGGCACTCCCTACTCTGCCCTTTAATTGCGAGGTGTTCGTTTTGGCGGGAGGGGACAATAGTGGTGAAGGGGGAGGAGGAGTTGGCTGCCAGCGGCAGACTAAACCGCACCCCATCCCTTGTCAACAACACCTACCCTAAAGGAATAAAGCCTCCGGTGGAGAAATATTTTAACATCCATACATGGTTTAGTTTGGCAAGCCCCGAGGGTCGTGGAGAATTGAAAATTCTGGAATTCAGCAACGTGAGATAAGGTCCATACGCTTGCAATTTTTATGACTAAAACTTATTCTGTCCTAAATAAATAAAATACTGCTCAAAAGGATACCTTTAATTTAACTTTCAATATTGATTTCTACAGTTTTTGAATATTTGTCGTGAGCATATCAGGGACTTAACTAAAAAAAAAAAGTTTTAATGAAGATAAGATGTTCAGGTCAAATTACTCAAAGCCCATTACAAAAATTCAAGATTTTTTAAAATATATATTTGTATAAAATAAAACTCAACGTACACATTGAAGCAGTATTTGATTTGTTTTGGACAAAAAAAAGTTCTTTTCTTAAATAAAAATTGAGAAAAACACATAGGTTACCCTAATTTGTGTTCCCTCTATCTTTTTTTTTTATCACCGCATCTGACTACCTCTTTGTTTATGTAAAAATTGCACTAATGGGCTCGGGATGAAAAAAGGTTAATTTAGAGGAACTGTACCAACAATTGCGTGGATAGATAGTGGGGAAACCTTTTAGGTAAAACCATCCTAATTACACCCAACCGGATTCGAATCAAGATCTCCCCGTCATCGGCGGTCTAGTTTATCGTGAGAATAGTGCCTTATACGATGAGGCCACCGGTAATGTGTAGTTGAAAGGGATTCAGTTCTACAAAATGAGCGGTTCATTTATATAGTTTACTAGTTCTTCTTAAGTCAACAACCTGAAGGTTGGTTTACTCTTATTTCTTTACATCCGAAACTAGGCAAGCACTCAGCCCTTCGTCTGGCTAGTTCCGCCTGCACCATCTGGTAGAAAGCCCGTTTATACGGGAATTTAAGAATGTGTGGTGGTTCCCCGTTGTATTACAGACTGAATTTCTATGAACGAGCTTGAAAAGACCTACCATTTTGTCGGAAAGATATGTGTACCTTCCAGAGTTATTTTACTAGCCATTGTAATCGAAATGGGACCGACGGCTTTACGTCCCATTTTCGTAGTTAATGAACTATATATTATAGTTTATCGTTCGGGAACTGCAACATTTAGTTGAAACGTTCCTTTTTTATTATCTAATTTAAGTTCGTTCATCAGCTTACCACAATTTTTAAAGTCGTTACTTAATTTCTTTGTTATGTTGCAGTAGCGGAAATATCTCTACAACCATAAACATCGAAGTTTACGTAAATTATCGAGTAATTTACATAGAAAGAGAGAGAGACAGTTGGAGTGTAAAAGTTCGATAAATATATTTATCACTTCAATATAATCTAGACTTCAATAAATGCCTCTAAAAATCCATTTGTTGATATACTTATGTTAATATAAAGACAATAATCCTATATGTAAATGTATTCGTTAAATATAAAGGTTAGTTGAAAATATGTTGCTAAACAGATGTAAGAAGTAAAATAATTTATATATTTATATTCATGTGATTTTTGTAAGTCCGGATCTTTATATTTCCCTTAATAAATTTGTTAAATATAAGAGTTGCTTGCTATAGTGTAGTAATAATAATTATTATATTTTCTCTCCTATAATTTCATTTGATAAACTAACTAATTAAACATTTCTACAAAACAGTAATAATTTATGATAAATAAAGAAAATGTTTGTGATTTTTTTATTTACATTTGATAAAATGGTAAAATTTTAATGTGAATATTTTTATTGAGACATTTGTGCTTTCCCAACTGCTATGGAACCATTTTTATGCCGAAATCTATTTTTATTTTAAGAATTTTTAAATTAAAATTAATAGAATTTTTAAAAGAAATTTCAACGATTTCTTTGCCATAATATAGAGTATTTATATAATATTAGTACCATGCCTGAAGTAATATAATTAAATACATTTAAAGTTGTCCAATTTATAATTTTAAATATTTGTACTATGTTTTTTAATATTTCACAGATTACAAATAATACATAACGAATATTTTATCTTATATGTAGTCTATGTTCGTATCACGAAAGTAGTCTTGTCATATAAATACTACTATATATGAGCCTATGTGACCGTCCTTGGTACGGGATAGAACATATTTATGAGCTCAACATCGATTGGTTCGATGTAAGTTCCTCAACCAACACAGGTCGCCTCAACAGTAATAATAATAAAATACCGTTTTACGACTTGTTGTACGCACTATCGGCAAAGACAGCAAACAAACAAGATTGTCCTCTCTTAGGGGATTTTTAAAGGATTCGATCAAATCGGATCATTAAACGTCAGTCTAGACGGAAACAAAGAATCACTGAAAAAGAAGAGAATCTGAAAGTATAATGGGATCTATTATATATTTACGTAAATTTATTGTGTTTCTTTTTTTCGATTGGAGAAAACTATTTTCTTCAGAGAAAAATAAAATGTATCTACGTGCAAACACAATTTACCGTTTGGATCAAGATAATTTTGACGACGTAATTTGCATTTCAAAATGAGCTATTTAGATATTGATGGTTACGGTTATAGCCGAACTTGAAATATCATATTTTTTAAATTGAAAAATAACATCTGGATACGTGATTCGAACCCGGTACCCTTGGTTTAGTACGCCTATGCTCTGACTACCAGGAGCCGTCCCGTTCAATTCTTCACTCATATTTTTTAGGCAGAGTCTTAAGTCTAAGGTCCCGGGTTCGATGCCCATGTCCAGGTGTCCTTTTTTAAATTTAAATACTATTTTAATCATTATTTTCTTGAGTATTCGCAGCAGTTTTACTGAAAGCTTAAATTGAAAAAAGGAAATGGGAGAAGGGGGCGAATACAACATGCTGGCTTATAATAAATAATTGATCCTCCATTTTTTAATGCTAGTTATAAAACCCACTTTTGTGGTCGCAAGGTCCAAGGCGCTATTCTCGCAAGAGAGTAGACTGCCAAAGTCGTGGGGATCGTATTTCTTACCCAGTTGGGTGTAATGAAAGGGATTTTTTCCCCTAAATGGTTGTTAGCTCTCTCTACACTTAAATGCAGTTATACTTCTAAATTCTACCTTTCTAATCCTCTCTTATACATTAGGGTATTAAGTACATAGGTGTATAACCCAAATGGGTAGTAAGACGCGGTGCTAAAAAAAACTCTTATAAAAGGACACAAAATGTGAATTGAAAATAAACTTCCATTTTAATTTTACTATACACCTTTTTATTTAAGCTACATCTTTCCTATTTTAAAAACTAAGAACGGCATATTTCTAGGTTGTAAACATTAACTATCTAATAAAAAAAATGTTATTTCTTGGAACGAACAAGTGGTTGTAATAAAACAATTATCATAACTTTAGTTTCGATAACCTATTCCAAACGAGCATCCGTGTATAAACTAGAATCTAGGTCTTTCTGCCATTCCTAGCTTGTCGCTTCCTGATTTACTGCAAAAAAAAAATTACAGTAAACATCCTACTATCGGGGTTAGTTGGTAACGTAGAATACAGAAATATTGATAACTAGACCCTTCCCCCTTCCCCCCCTCCTCCCGCATTATTTTCAAAATAAAATATAGCCTATGTTACTCGCTGTTAATGTAGCTTTATATTGGTGAAAGAATTTTTTAAATCGGTCCAGTAGTTTTTGAGTTTATCCATTACAAACAAAAAAAAAATCAAATCTTTCCTCTTTATAATATTAGTGTAGATGAAATAAACAAACACTTTGTTTAATGTTGACAAATGAACTGTATGTATAGTATGGTTTCATATAAAACTGTTTTACGTATGAATGCATAAAAATACATTACACCTTTAATTGTATACATATGTTTTGTGACGTAATCGTGTTTTATTTTATGCTTTCACGCCGCTATTTTGAATAACCGTGCACGGATAATTCTAAAACCGAATGGGTTCAAGTACAGATAATCGGGAATATTAAGCTGCCCCGCATTTTATTACCCGTCTGGATTATACGGTACGCATTTCATTTGATGGCTAGGGATAATTTTTAACTTATGGTTTTACAAGCATATATATATATATATTTGTATATATATATGTGTTTGTGTATATATATATGTATGTCTATATTATAGCCCCCTTTTTCGTCCTCCAGGACCAAGGCGGGCATACAAAATTAAACAACATAAAAGGGGGGGGGGGAGAATAAATGCAGAGTGAGAAGATAGGACCCCCAAAATTATATATTATAACATAACTTATACACTCTTGTTTCTGCCGAATTCACCCAGCATTATTGCGCCACCAACAACAAAAATATTAAATAATATTTTCAGGAAGGTTTTGAAATTTAGTTAAATAAGGGTAGAAATCAACATGTAAAAAGTTAAATAGCTAATTGCAAATTTTATTGATAATATATATATATGTTTTATTGATAAATATATACATATGATCCATAGAAAACATCTTAAGTATTTATCTTGCAATATCATTAATTATTATTATTATTATTATTAGCACCGCGTCTTACTACCCGTTCTAATTATACGCACTTACACTAATGTGTAATGGTAGGGTGATTGTGAGATGAAATGGAGGACCTACTGTTTAACGTGGAATCCGAATCCACGGTGGAGGCCTGGCATTCCCCACATTCACAAGATGTCTTGTCAGAGGTGAAGGAAGGGTTTGGTAATCAGATAGGTCTGTGCCGCGACCGAGGATTGAGCCCCGGCCGCCTGCACAGAAGTCTGACACCTTACTCCTAGACCGCTAGGAAGGTTAAACTTTTAAAGGAATCTCACCGACATTTACATGGAGAGAGTGGTGGAAAAATAATCATATGAATGTATCGAGCTGGGTATCGAATCCTTGACCTATCTGTAATCGGTGATGCAGATAAAACGAGAGTTACGCCTTCATTCGATTGCCCGCTGATGTGGGTGTGGAAAGTTTCAAATCAAAATAGCTTGCACAAATTTTCATACTCCCAAGTTTTACATCCATCACTGTTTCCAGCCTGTGAGCTGGGTGGGTCATGTATTCATTAAAGTTATATATTTTCCACTACCGGCTTGCTAGTCCTGTCGTCTTATAATCTAACAGTACAGGCACAAAATCCACTACTCAGTCGTTAATTCACCACTGTGAAAGGGCTAACCCATATTATCATCAACGATAATTTTTTTTGCCATGGCGGGAATCGAACCTGAGACCCCTAGTTTGGTAGGCAGCCACTCTACTGACTGAGCTAATGTGTTGGACTTGTAAATTAATACCGTGAATTTTATTTTTTACAACTTGATTTCAAGGACGTACAGATACTAAATAAAAATAATGATCATCAGTAATTACTTTACCTATTAACACCACCTTGACATTCTATGTCATGAAATATAAAAGATTAAAGAAAGTCTCTTACTTCTCGGAAACAATTGTAGAACCATTCCGCGAGGAATAAAAGGTGGGTCGGATACCACAAGGTATAAAGTGACATCATTAGTTTTTTAAAAGTCCCGGCGATTAAAAAATGTCCGTGTAGGTCAGCGAAGGAATGTGTAGTTCTGACTAACGGATGATCTCCACTAGCGCAGAACGATCAAGATAGTTTGCTCTGATTTCTTGTGATTGGTCTAGAGCAGGAGTCGGACATCTTTTTGGGCCTCGATCGACTTTTACATTTATCAAAGGTTCCGTGATCCCACTTCGTTTCTCAAACTCTACTTTTAATTCTTCTTTTTTTTCTATAAATCTTGTATTTATTCCTTAAATTCAATATTTCCTCCAATACTTTTGTCCATGCCTTAATAGAATATACATAAATCAATTAAATGTAAACTTAGTTTACCCTGAAATGTAGCTGTCTTACTTTGACAGATTAAACTATGGGCTCGCCCGAATTGCGCCAATTCTCTTAGCTCAGACCCGAATTGCGCCAAGAGCTTAAAAGTCCCCCCCCAGACCGGACCCGAATTGCGCCAATACCCCCCTTCCCAAGACAGGACCCGAATTGCGCCAATTCTGAACATAAACACATATTAATGCTATGTCTGGCGGTAAGAAGGACACAAGTCAAAAAATATAATTTAGTTAACTATATTTGCTCGAAATCAATCACAATGTATAAAGGTTGAAGGTGATGTTGTCTCTTCTCGCACTCCTCCTTTAGGATTCTCATAGCGTCAATGTA
>CABFOV010006250.1:3926-17354 GCA_902141375.1 Timema poppense | reverse complement strand
ATCAAGAGTAAATATTTTAGCCTTGCAGTCCTTTTAAGTGCATCTCCACCTCTCTTCCCTCGTCAACTTTAATTGATTCACCTGTCGATACATATATTTATTATAGACAATCAGAACTTTCCCTTTTTCACTATAAATCCTTTCCATATCAATAATTCTCGCAAATATTATCACAGTTCACATAAAATCCGAAAAAAAAATTACACCGGGACAGTCACTGTTGTCGAGACAATTAATAAGTATTGGACAGACGGATGTCAATACTACTGTTACAAGTCTTGTTGGGGGCACTTAAGGCGTTTTTACATTCCTTTACTAAGGGGAGAGATGGTTTGCGATGGTCTTTGTTTGTATCATCCCCCCCACCTCCCTCACCGACTACCTGAACTTGACTTGGCGCAATTCGGGTCCGGGATTAGTAAACAAATTTTAATCCCTTAATAACTGGCGCAATTCGGGTCTGCCCTAAACTATGACTCTTTCTTATAAGCTGTAGTCGGTGACCTGGTGGTCTAGGGGTAAGGTGTCAGACTTCTGTGCTGGCGGCCGGGGTTCAATCCTCGGTCACGGCAAAGATTTATCTGATTACCAAACCCTTCCTTCATTTCTGACAAGACATCTTGTGAATGTGAGGAATGCCAGGCCTCCACCGTGGTTCGGATCCCACGTTAAACTGTAGGTCCTCCATTTCATCTCACAATCACCCTACTAGTACACATTAGCGTAAGTGCGTATAACCCGAACGGGTAGTAAGACGCGGTGCTAATAATAATAACCCCATGTGTGTCCCTCTCTGTACCAGTCCCCTAGAACTTAGGGACGTCTGGACATGTGTTGGACCCGAGCAGAGCCTAGGTTTGCCACCGACACGACCGTACCAGACAGTACAGCTAAGCCATGGCCTCATCGTGTCTTTCACAACAAGTGTAAATAGGTTGTGTGGACAATCCGTGGTGCGAAGGTTGAAGTAGCGCCAGTGTTCAGCTATTGATATGTGAGACGTGTTGACAGAGGAAATACACAATCGGTACAAAGCCAATAAGATCGTTGTGTCAGTCAGCATCCACTCACAGTATAGGTTGTGTAATTCCGATATAGGACACAAACAAATCCTGACAAAAAATAATAATTAAGTTGTTTTGTTTAGATAAAACCATAATGGTATTGCTAGTTGGATATACTGTATTTTGAATGAAGATATTTCTATGTTGTATTATTTAAAAAAATTGATAATTATTTTACTAGAAACAAGATATATTGGTTACTTCTCTAAAAAAATTTTATATCTTACTTCTTGCTAGCCAATTTCTCCCCTCTTTCCCCCACCCCTGCCCAACCCCCTTGGTATAGGTATTTTAATGTGCTAGGGATGAGGAAGATTGAATTTAGAGGGAAATA
Source organism: Timema poppense (assembly GCA_902141375.1). Taxonomy (NCBI): domain Eukaryota; kingdom Metazoa; phylum Arthropoda; class Insecta; order Phasmatodea; family Timematidae; genus Timema; species Timema poppense. The sequence goes on along the minus strand of CABFOV010006250.1, from coordinate 15,956 downwards.
TAATTGCATTTGCGTACATAAAAGATAGGTACACTATTTAGTAAAAAAAACAACTCAATACACGAACATTCAGGATTTTGAACTCTGAAATCTTGACGTCATGCCTGCCGATGCGGGTGTCTGTCTGTGGATCTAGGATTATTTTTTTCAATTTTCAAAGACAATTTTTTTTTATGAAATTAGAATTGTTCCTTTTCTTTTGTTAATAAATTAAGGTTTTGGGGGTGCGAACATTCTTGTTTGACCCAAAACTAACTAGTATAAATGGTAATTACTCTAGTAGATTAGGAGAAAGGAAGCATTTTAGAGTATCTACTCGCATTTGCTTGGGAAGGCAGTGGGAAAACCGTTTACTATAACTACCCTCGGCAGAGCCGAACCCCAATTTCCCCGTCATCAGCAGGCCAGTCCAACACGAGAGTGGTGTCTTAGACCATTCTGCCACCGAAGCGGGTAGTGTACAAATTAATAACATCTAAATATTCTAAAACATAAAAACATTCTTAATAACCATTTTTGTCAGTGTTCGGAACTGAAGGAACTATTACATTTATTTTACTTTCAAAGTAGGTCAATATTTCTAGAGCATTAAGCGGTGAGGCTATCGAACTCTCCAGACTTAATAAAAAAATAATGCTTTAGATTTAATTATTATTATTATTAGCGCCGCGTCTTACTACCCGTTCGGGTTATACGCACTTACGCTAATGTGTAGTGGTAGGGTGATTGTGAGATGAAATGGAGGACCTACAGTTTAACGTGGAATCCGAACCTCGGTGGAGGCCTGGCATTCCCCACATTCACAAGATGTCTTGTCAGAGGTGAAGGAAGGGTTTGGTAATCAGATAAATCTGTGCCGGGACCGAGGATTGAACCCCGGCCGCCAGCACAGAAGTCTGACACCTTATCCCTAGACAGCCAGGTCACCTACATTTAATTGAATGCCTTGAATAAATAAGAGAATCTATTATTGAATGTGTTATTTATATCCATTTTATCCATCATAAACACACGAACCAAACTTTTCACACACACACACACACACAAACGTAGCAGAGATGAAACGAAACAAAGTATTTCGTACTTCGATTGTTTAAAATGGCTAAAGTGTGTGACCATAAAAATGTAAAGTAAAACACGGCTCACGTAAATTACACACCGGAAGTTGGGAATGTCGCGCCGTAGAGCACGGTGCTATGAAAACTCAACAGCAGTTGCCAGATTTAAATCTCAGGAGAGCAACTTTAAGGTGTCGGTGTGTGGAACGTGAGTCAAGACCAGTGTTTTTGCAGTTTTTATAAAACTTTTTTGTTTTGCCAAAATCAATAAAATATTGCTCCAGTAGAAACACAGAGTTTAATTTTCTCCGCCTTGTGTTATCATCAGTTGTTGAATATCTGTTATGAGAATAGCGGGATTAAATGAGAGACTTTCTAAATGAAGAGAAAAGGTTGTTATTAAATTCCAGGACATGATTACCAGATATTCAACAACTGTTGATAACACCGTGTGAAGAAAACCATACTCTGTTTCTACTGAATTATTTGATTTGTTTTGACCAAAAAAAAAAAAGTGTTGCCTTCCCTATACTCCAAACTTTAACGTAAATTACTCGTGTGAACAGAGAAGATAGGATAGCTGGAGTATTTCTAACTGAATAATACAAGTTGTGGCACAGACTGTACTCACCGTGTAGCGCCTTGAGGTAAGCCTTCCCCGCGTTGATCAGCTGTCGGGCACCAGGGTTGAATTTGTCCAGGATGTTCTGCAAACAAAGGAGACAAATCAATTAAAGTTTCATCTTATGAGGGTCTACAATACAGTTGAGATTGGAACTGAGGGAAGAAAAGGATGAGATGTTGTAATTGAAGCGTCGCGCTGAATGGAGCGGAAACTTGGAGCTTGGGAAGGAGGATCAATTTGAAAGAAAGAAAGAAATTCTGGGATCTGAAGGAGGAAGCAGTCCAAGTTCATTGACAAAAGGAATGGACCTGCCGTAAGATAGAACATATAATAACAATGCACTATATCTTGTAGTATGGGCTAGAGCAAGTTGTTACTTTCATTGATCTGTCTCAGTCTCCCGTATGGCTCTGACAAATAGGAAAGTGACGGAGGTATGAACGATACTAGTAATAATATTCAATACAGCCAGTCCCTGTGAAAGTGTGGCTTGTAGGGCAGTTGCAGGTACGGTATTAACAAATACTGCTTACCCTGGCAACACTCCACGACACGCCACTAGGGCCGACTGATTTTAGTCCCAATATATAAAATAGCTCGATTTATAAAAGACTATCAGTAGGCTTTTATCGCTATATCATATATCTAAGAAACGATCGCCTCTTTTGGTCTGGTGGTCAGAGTTCCTGGCTACAGATCCAGGGGTTCCGGGTTCGATCTCAGTCGTTTCCAGATTTTCTGCACTGGAACGGGGTCAACTCAGACAAATAAGGAGTTAGTTGAAAAAAAAAGTTACGGCTCCCGTCTAAAAAACTGAGATGAATGGGATGGAGGGGTTAGTTGGTATGATCACATGATACCCTCTATCCACAAAAGTTGGCACTATCATCACCAACAGACAGTTTCCACTTGGTCGATATGGCTCTATGGTGGTCTGACATCTACTCTCGCAGTAGACTAGACTGCCAATTACGGGGAGCTCGAGATTCTAAACTAGGTCACGTGTATTGAAGGTGGGTTTTCCTAAATGGGTGACCTGGTGGTCTAGAGGTAAGGTGTCGGTTCTCTGTGCTGGGGGTTCGGGGCTCAATACTCGGTCCTGGCACAGATCTATCTGATTACCAAACCCTTCCTTCACCCCTGATAAGAATTTTATTAATCACATCTTGTGAATGTGGGGAATGACAGGCCTCCACCCATGGTTCGGATTCAACGTTAAACTCTATGTTCTCCATTCCATCTCACAATCACCCTAGCAATAAATATTAGCGTAAGTGCGTAGTGCGGTGCTAAGAATAATTATCCTAGATGGTTTTCCACTCTCCCTCCACGCAAATGCGGGTTCGCTTCCTCTAAATTCAACCTTCTCAATTCCTAATCGGGTTGAAAGACACGGTACTTTAAAATAATCTGCCTTAGCATTCCACGATAAAACTGAACACGGCACAACCAGGATTCGAAACAAGGTATATAAGATCTGGATGGTGAGCTCCTTAGAAGAATAACCGGCTCCACACTCTTCACCTTGCCCAAGGCCATTTTCTCGCACCTGTGTCTAAGAGCGTTGAGGCGTTACTAATCATACATAATTCCGAGATCACGATCAACTTAACGTTCACGTAACGTAAATGTTATCCTGCGGTTTTTAAATGGAAGCCATCACGATGCAATTAAACACGTTCGCTTAACTTAAGAGTTGTCCAGTATAGAAAAATTATTATTATTATTATTATTATCATTATACTACTATAAAGCCACTTGGATGACTTCACCCACTGGCTTTAATGTTTATCCACTTCCAGATGAGCTAGAAATTTGAAATTTGGCAAACCTATAGCTTCTAGCCTGTAACCAACGGGAAAATTTCAAAAAGTTAAAAATTTTAATTCCTGAAATGAAATTAAAAATGACGGAGCAACTTTAAAGTCGGTGCGGGTCTTTCTTTGGAGGTCTCTTTTGGCTAAACGGTAAGACTTATCAAAAAACGGCTCTGGAATTACATTAGTTTAAATCCACTTGCAAAGAAAATGCACCGGGAGCAAAGCGAGTATAAGTATAAAGTTATAAGTCTATTGCGGTCAGATTACTTGAGTTATTCGGCTTCCCTAGGTAATTGTAGCTACAGCCCACTTCGGTAGCCACGTGGTCTAACGCGCTACTCTCGCAGTAGGCTAGAGTGCCGCTGACTGGGATATCGAGGTTCGAATCTTGGTCGGGTGTATTGAGGTTGATTTTTCCATAGTTATTTTCCAATCTACATCCAGGTAAATTAGGATATACTTCCTCTTTATTTAGCCTCCATAATCCCTAAATCCATTCGCGTAGTTAGTACATAAACATATAGCCCGAACGGGTAGTAAGACGCTGTGTTAAAAAAAATTGTAGCTCCACTTGCTTTCATTTATTGTGGATAAAATAATACAATTTTAATTAAATGAGAGAGGAATTTGCCTGAATTTAATCCCGTTCGAGGCAAAGAAGGGAGGGTCGTATAATTATTGTTCGCTGTGCTATCCTGCAACGGATGGTTATATTTACGTTCGTTAAACGGTGTTTGCCAACTTTAATGAAACTTGTGTTAACTACGTCTGATTGTGACCTTTTTAACAAGCGCGCGAGCTCACAGCCGACGAACAACGACCAAACTTTTAGAAACGTGAGGTTATGTGAAAACATTACATTTAAAATCTCGTTAAATATACGGAGCCGACAACTACTACTACTTGGTTTCTCATTCAAAGTCCGTACGAACGGGAACAATGTTTTCAAATTTAAGGACGTAGCCCAGTTGAAGAGGAAAATATCTTTAATCATCTGAACACTTTCTCTTGCGATCATGTTCGAAAAAAAATAATTACTTTATTTGTCTGAGGAAGACTTGGTATAAATGTTTCTAACCGTTTATCTTGATCTCAATACTGTGACATTTCACGTGGAACGTGATTTAAAACGAGCCAATTTCACCGTTTGATGATTTAAAAAGGAAATATGAATAAAAATCGTACCGGTTTTTAATTATATAAGGAAATGTTTATACATGTTATATTCATTTTGATATGAACCATATTTTTAAAAAAAAATTAAATACCAAACCGATTCTTAAATAACGCGGTATTTCATAAATCTATCAATGTGACTCGGCGCTTAAATAGGTGGCTTCCTTAAGACTAAACAAATGCTATTTTCATCATACTATTTATTAAAAAAGTTAAGAATAAATACATAACACATATATGTGTATAAAATATATACAGTTTAACTTATTTTGTTTCTCGATTTTAGGCCTACTCTTTCGGGCTGTATGTATATATACCAACAATAGTATAAATACCCTAGTTCTAATTTAAATAATAAATTATGAGTTTCTTTATATATATTATTATTTCTTAATATATATATATATATATACCCTAGTTCTAATTCAAATAATAAATTATCAGTTTCTTTATTTATATATATATATATATATATATATATATATATATATTATTATTTTTTCAATGCAGATAGACTACATTTTTTGTTATTTTAAATTACGCTAAAATATAATAAATTGTATAGCTATAATTAATTAATTTTACTGTATTGATCAATGTCTGTATACATATTTACTAGTTTTAATTTAGTTTGTATATAGAATCTATGTAAGAAGCAGTGTGTCAATCAATGCCAGTGCAGTAAACAGTAAAACTAGTTTCTGAATCCATATACTTGTCATCCTTATGCATGAGTTGTAAAGTGTGTGTCTTAAGAAGACAGGTTTATTTTTACCACGCATACAGATTATTTTAAGGCGATTGGTCCTTTCCATTTGGTGTGGAAATGCAGAGCCATGGGGACAAATGGTTATCTTCAAGAATGTATATTGTTTTGCAATTTTCTTTTCAGAAACGGTTTGTCCAAGAATAGAAGCATGTTGTTTAAGTTATACTTTTTATACACACACCTCCTCTATCATTTTAACAGTGATCAACTATAAATAATTTCGACATTTTTCAATAAAAACTGCCGGCTCCATAACAAAAATTAAGAAAATATAACAATTAATAAACATCGATACATTATCTTAGAAGGGGTGTTGAAAATATTAACATAAAAATTGCACTCGTTCTCGAGAAAATTGATATTTCCAAGCGTATGATTTTTCTGCAAGACCTGTCCGGTAGCTAGCGCCATCTACGGTTTCCGTTATCCATCTGTTCCTGTTGGCGCGGAAGGATACTGTGGTCGGTTGAGAAGCCACGCCTCGCCTTTCAGCCTCTCTCCCACCATCCCACAAAATAGCTTTTAGACTTGCACTCGACAGGGCCAAGGACCTTAAGTAGAAGAGTATTACAAAAGCTAAGATGGAGTTTAATCATTATAACCAATTTATATTAGCTTTATCGCTACTCGCTTGCGTGACCGAATGATCTAAAGAGTCTCACTCGTTTTACAATGGCAAACTGATGACCTGACGGGGATATCGGGGTTTGAATTCCGGTCGGTTCTACCAAAAGTGTTTTTTCCCCAGATCGTTTCCCACTCTCCTTCCACGCAGATTCTAGTAGATTATCCCTAAAATGCTTCCTTCCTCATCCCTACCTCATTAGAGTAATTAATTGTATAGCTGTATAACCTGAAACGCTAGTAAGACGCGGGGATGAAAAAAGTAAGATTTCTTAAAATTAAAATGTCAGACACCAACGCTCAACCCAACAGCGTGTTTGACTGCTAAGCTAAAAAGGACTAGGGTCTGACTCTCGGCATAACCGAAAAAATTATCATTGGTGAAATGTGGTTTTCCCCTTTCATTTTCTGATGAATTAATTTGGGGTTGGGTGTTGTATTTGTTCTAAACTTAAGTTAGTTTATAAGTCGTGTACTGATATGATCAGTCTGTTCATAAATGTGCACGTTAAATACCTCAAATAAAAAAAAATACTAAATAAAGATAATTGTGTAGGGGTCTAACTTAATATAAGAGCAGAGGCTATTCTAAAAATGGTGTTCTAGTGGAACGTAGTTTAGCACCTTTTAAAAAAATTGCCTTCGGGATTAAAAAGCATGTTTCCAAATTAAACGTATATTAATATTACCTTAGCAAAAAAAAAAGAATATTTAAAAGTGCAGCTGAGGGAGGTTCAAAACGGTGTGTATGTTAAAACATGTACGTCATTTATCTCCCCCTTCCACCCCCCACCCTCAACCCTCAGCCGGACGAGGTGGGTGAGGGGGAAGGGGTGGTTTCCACGTGAAGCACGTGCGGTTGTGTAGCAGGTAATCTAATTTCAGTCCGGGGGTCAGATCGGGTTCATGACACTAAGGGGACTGGAATAAAGAACTTTGCGTAGTGGCGTGACGTGGCTTTTCGCCAGGATAAGCATAGCTAGTTTAAATTGTATCTGTGACCACTCAGTAGAACACACCCACTGGCCGGGTATCCCATGCGAGTGAGGTGTGTAGGGCAGATCCCACATGTGTGTTTGGGTGAAATGGTAACAGAGTGGAGGAGATTATAATGAAAGATACTGTTAAGACAGGCTCTGCTTGTATGGGAAACATCCCATTTAAATCCATTCATATCGGCAAACTTATAACTCCTGAATATATATTTATCTGGTCGATAAGTTAAAAGTGCGTCTTATGACTTCCATATAGCATTTATCTGGTCGATAAGTTAAAAGTGCGTCTTATGACTTCCAGATAGCATTTATCTGGCCGATAAATATATTTATCTGGTCGATAAGTTAAATGTGCGTCTTATGACTTCCAGATAGCATTTATCTGGCCGATAAATATATTTATCTGGTCGATAAGTTAAATGTGCATCTTATGACTTCCAGATAGCATTTATCTGCCAGATAAAATATATTTAACCATCACATTTTTATCAGGAGGTTTAAGTACCTGATTACTTTTATCTGAAAGTTAAAATGGGCTTTGCCATTGTGACGCGTTGTTTTCCATGAGGTTTAGCCAATCAGAATCGGGTTTTAGGTTAAAATCTTGGTTCGCGTGTTTAGTAGGCGCAAACTTAAGCTCTAACTAAATACCGGGTGTTAATTTGAAAACTTCCACCAAAATATCTCGAAAACAACGCATTGCAGAAAGAAAAAAAAATGTTTTAAACAAAAGAGGTTTGGTTTTAAGAGGGAAGTAAGGTGATAAGGCTGGTATGACCTTGGATGGAGTTACTAAGGTGACTTTGGTTTTTTAAATGAGACTCCCTATTTTTTAATACATATTACCGGCGACTCAGAAACTTTTGAGGAACATTTCTCGTGATGTATTCTACTTTAGAAAGCTTAAAACCATCATTTTGAAAATGGTACAATTTGACCTACAGGAATATGTAATAAAAAATAGGGAGTCTCGTTTAAAAAAAATCAAATTGACCTTAACGTCACCTTAGCAACGCCACCCAAGGTCATGCCAGCCTTACCACCTTACTTCCTCCTCAAAATCAAACATATTTTATTTAAAACATTTTTTTTCTGCAATGCGTTGTTTTCGAGATACTTTGGTGGAAAATACCCAAATGAACACCCGGTATAAAGTTAGAATGATCATACCTAGCACCGCGTCTTACTATCCGTTCGGGTTAGACGCTTATTAAGTTAGAACATTTAATTCACACATTTATAAGAACTGACAAGCTCTTTGTAAAGTTATAGTTATATAAGAACAAATTATTTAAATGTGAGAACAATAAATAAAATTTTGTAAACGTTGTACCAAACTATTGGCCACATTTTGGCAGACACAGAAATTAGTACTTGCAAGACATCTTAACTTCTGCGCCCACGTGACGCCATCTGTTTCCTGGCACTCATTTAGCCGCCATTATTTAACAAATGTTGAATTATTGTAACTACTAGCCAGGTTATACGCATGCGCGCACCAGTAAAAACAGTACCAACCTGGCGTTTTATGCCTTAAAATATATTTATCTACAATAATATTATAAAGAGGAAAGATTTGTTTTTTTGTTTGTAATGGATAAACTCAAAAACTACTGGACCGATTTAAAAAATTATTTCACCAATATAAAGCTACATTATCAGCGAGTAGCATAGGCTATATTTTATTTTGAAAAGTTAATTNGGGGGGGGAGGGGGAAGGGTCTAGTCTTGTCCTACAGATAAATATCCAGCAGATAAATTCAGTTCATAATACGCGTAAAATATTTAAGCGGCTGATAACTTTTATCTAGTAGCTAACTTTAACCTCCCGATAGTCATAAGACCGGGCCTTAGTGTTGAAATTATTAGCTTTTTACAAACAGTAATGATACAAAGTTACAAAGAACTAACCTGAAATATGTATGGATTGTAATGTGTAACCGCAGGATTTCCTTTATCACTAGCAATATTAGCTTTGATCATAGATGAATATCAACAAACGGGATTTCAAATCACTCCAATTATGGGAAACCTGTTTCAGTGGCGAAATGTTCTAAGTCCGGCACGTCCAACCTTTACACCACTGAGGGTTGCATACATTCTTGGGGAATTGGCCGGTGGTCATAGATGAGGTTTATAATATCTAGTGCTCAAATATAGTACACATACATACGTACATATACATACCTACACATACGTACATATATACATACATACATGCATACATACATGCATACATACATATATACGTACATACATACATACGTACATACACATGCATACGTACACGTACGTACACATATGTACATACATACATTTTACTAACAATTCTGGAAAATACGTGAGAGTAAACGATTTAACTACGAGAGCCCAATTTTGTTGTTTATTTCTACAATTTGAATTATTTCTGATTTTAACTTGAGCTGGTGGGCCGCAAGATGCCCGTGGGCCATGGGTTGCACCTGCCTGGTCTTGGGCATCATTCTCAAGTTAGAATGGTCAGATAATTACGGGGAGATCGGGGTTTGAATTCCGGTTAGGTCTGCTGAAGGTGGTTTTCCCAAAATGTTCCCCCACTCTCCTAGTGTCCATCCACACGAAAGTGGGCATACTACCTCATCCATGCCATATTATAGTAACTATCATACAGGTAGTAAAACGCAGTGATAGAAAACATACGGAAATGTCTAAATGGAGCAGATGGAATTTAAATTAGTTTAAATTACTTGTAAATTGACACCTGGACAAGGTAATCGAACCCGGAACCTTTGGCTTATCGTTCTAATGCTATACGACTTATCTACCAAAGTTTAAATCATAGTCAGCGCTTAGAGCATAGGTGCTTTAGGTCCCGGGTTCGACACATATGTTCAATGTCGAGGTGTCATTTTTCAACTAATTTAAATTATTTATTATTATTATTATTATTATTATTATTATTATTATTATTATTATTATTAGCACCACGTCTTACTACCCGTTCGGGTTATAGGCACTAATTTAAATTAATTTTATAAGATACATCTTGTGAATTTGGGGAATGCCAGGCCACCACCGTGGTTCGGATTCCACGGTAAACTGTAGGTCCTCCATTTCATCTAACAATTATCCTACCATTTACACATTAGCGTAAGTGCGTATAACCCGAACGGGTAGTAAGACGCAGTGCTAATAATAATAATAATAATAATAATAATTAGCTCCATTTACTATTGGAATAGTTTTCAGCCAACGGGAAAACCATACAGGTCAAGGTTGACGCCTATATAGTGCTTATTAGAAGCTTTCAGAACCATGTAAATAGGTCTCATTCATAAAATATTGTAATGTGCTGTCCAATGTTTGTTTCAGTGTATCTAAAATAACTCGCAGTAATCTGTGACCCCGATAAAGAGGTATGTACAAATAGCTCTAATTATGTATAGAGAAAAAATTGAATTAGCCCCAGCTATCCTTCACGGGAGGTAAAAAAACAAAATGCCTGTCCGCTCTAATTGGCTTCCGCCCATTGATCCGTTACAAAGCTAATCAAAACAATGTCATAAAATCAACAAGCGAATTAAGTTCAATTGATAAGAGACACTGAGTGATCCGCCAATTAATTGGAGGCCTCGGCAGTTTAAATCTTAACACACGTACACACACACACAAACACATACACAAAGTGAATGACATTTACCCTTCTCCTCCCACCCCTCCCGTCCACGTTTGATTCAAATGTCACTGATAAAAGAAAAAAAAAATGTAATAACGTTTTCACATCAGACGAGATTAGTCATGTGTTTTACCAAGCCCTTTGTTTAAATACAGAGATCAAATGCTCACATGTTTTCAAATTTACAAAATAATCTACTAGTCTCCATTTAAAAAAAAATACAACACAGGATAAAAATTGCTCAAGTTACCTCCCAAAAAAATTTTTTTTCTGTGTTACATTTAAAATCAAGGTTAATAACTACTTGTCCTCGGTTTGGTGGTTGAATGGTCCAAGGTGTCACTTTCGCAATAGATTGGACTATCAGTGATGGTGAGATCAGGGTTCGAATCTCGGTAGGGTGTACCAAGTGTTTTTTTTATTACATGATTTATCCACTCTCCTTCCACGCGAATGCCGTTAGATTACCTCTAAAATGCTTCCTTTCTTATTCCTACCCCATTAGAGCAATTATTATACTATAGTGATAATTTTTTTCAGCAAGTTCTGTTTATTCTGGCAACAAGCCACGACAGGTCAACGATATTCACATGCCAGAAATTTAATTATTGCGCTTTTCTGAAAATGTGTTAAGTTTAACTATTCTTCTTGCTTGCTTTCTAATTTAAGTGTGCGTTTTCATCGTTGTCTGAGAAGGTGCTGCACAAAATGTATGGTTCTATCGTTGTGCCACCTCTATTTTATCTCCCCGCTAATTCTGCTGCATTTATTGGAAGATACCCTTCTCATCATAACCCTGTAGATTAAATCGTCAATGGCCCTTGGGGTTTAAAACAAACAAAAAATCTCTCTTTTCTTTTACTGTATCAGGTTAGATCTTGTGAAATGTATAATGTACTGGGCTTGGTGGCCGCATGGTCTAATGCATTAGCCTCGCAATAAACCAGACTGCCGATGACGGGGAGGTCGTGGTTCTATCCCGGTAAGTTGTACTGAGGGCGATATTTCCTTAACGGTTTACCACTCTTCTCTCCACGCAAAGTTGGGTACATTTCTCTAAGTTCAACCTTCCTCATCCCTATCCCACTCTAATGACTAGTACATAGGCCTATAATCTGAACGGGTAGTAAGAAGGGGTGCTAAAATTAAAAAAATATTGGTGTTATTTAAATAAGTTTTATCACGTTGGTGACCTGGCGGTCTAGGGGTAAGGTGTCAGACTTCTATGCTGGCGGCCGGGGTTCAATCCTCGGTCCAGGCACAGATTTATCTGATTACCAAACCCTTCCTTCTCCTCTGACAAGACAT
>CABFOV010006249.1:0-15613 GCA_902141375.1 Timema poppense | reverse complement strand
CCCCAAACCCGTGTAGCCGAACGACATCTTCGTGAATTAAGTGTCTCAATGTTTACTCTAGGCTGATCGGAAACCAGGGGTTTGACCACCCGGTTGGACTAAGATGAGTTTTATCGGGTTTTAATCAGTATTGGACCAAGCTAGTTCTTAAGCTTTTGCCAGCAAATAGTTCTTAAATGGAATTTTTAATACTTTGATAAAGCGTTAAACCTAACTATAAATATACGGAGACGATATCGGCACCCAGATGTATTCATATATCGACAAAACTTCCATCACTTTGCTCTAGTTGACGTTTAAACTGGAAGTAGCTACACCGGAAGGGAAAATAGCACAATTCCTCTTCAAATGTGATTATTTTGTAATATTGGTAAGGTAGCTCTTTTTTTAAAGCTATGGAAGCCAAGGCTGTAGCCAGCCAATAATTTCATGGGGGAATTTGGTGGGCACATCCCCCAATTGCGAAAGGATAGAAAAAAAATATTATAAATGATAAACAGTTTTAGAAACTCCCTGAAGTGCTTTTTATGGTAACAGAGCCATCTAATTTATACTTTATCTTTATTTTGATATGGTTTCAATCATAAATAAAGCCATATAGTATTTTGTTCATCCGTAGAGGGGGGGGCTTGAACCCCTAAACAAACCTGACTACGGCCTTAATGGAAGCAACTATTTATTAATATTAATTGACTCCCTCTTGATCAACGCCTAGATACGAATTTTAATAAAAAATCATTTAGCCTATTTTGAGAAAATCGATTTTTTCTCTTTTCGCTTTTAATTAAACTACTCTTAATTTTGGGTTTAAAACGACATACAGACAGACGGCATTGCAAAGACCACTTTTTAGGGTTCGGGTGGTCACGAGACGTCGACATCCATCAACATTTAAGGTTAGTTATTTTTACGGTCGCAATACTTTACCTTTACTTTTTGAAAAGTTAAAAACTATATATATATTCATATAGCTTGAAAGTTATTGGTTTATACAGTTATGTTTCGAATAAATATTTGTATTATAAATAGTTCTACATATTTGTGCATAGATAAGTAATTTCATATCTCAAATAGTTTCGGAGATTTGCTAAAAAATGTGAATTTACCCATCAGACCAGAACCCTTAAAGTCATTTTGCCGAAATATTAAGAGTAACCCTTTTGTTTAGAATATTTATAAATGTTTTGAAATGAAATTGAATCAAAATTGACTTCTCTTTTTTCCCTTTAGTAAACCTAGATATCAAGTTTTAGCCCAATCAGTAAAATAGTTTATGCTCTAGTCCGAGGTATAGGCAGGCTAACAGACAGATAGACGGAAATTCAAAAACAACTTTTTCGGGTTCGGGGGGTCACGAAAGTTCAAAATTCATCAAAATCTCGAGTACGATTTGTTTGACGATCACAATACTTTCTCTGCCTACAAGATAGCGAGAAAGTAAAATTCAACAGAAAAAGGTATTCCTTTGAAAAGCCCTAATTACTGCACAACATTATTATAGCTAGCGTTCTCTCAAGACTAGCCGCATGGCCTGCAGACGGCGAGCCTCGTCTGAAGCCAACCCAGCAGCGCTGCACGCACAGCAACGAGCAGCGAAATCTAGCAAGCAATTCGAAACGAAGCTGTATCGTGTGCGGCGGGCTTTAATCTCCGTCCTGAAAACCCGATCACGCTTCTGCTTGGACCAATTTAAGAGAAGAATGCTCAAATGATGAAAACATCATATAAATTAATCTAATAGTCCAAGGCGATCTATTTAATAATAATAATAATAATATATATATATATATTTTACAATCGATACATGAAACCTACTAAACATTGAAACCTTCCAACAGTTAAGTCAACACAAAAAGAGTTTAAAGAACAAAAGAATAGTACGTGATACTAAAAGAGAAATAAAGTGGTATCGAGTATCGTAGACAATAAGCAACACAATATCCTAAGTGATCAATACTAACAATTTTATAATATTATGAAAATTGAAAAATGACATCTGGACACGGGAATCGAACCCGGGACCTTTGGCTTAGTACGCCAATGCTCTTACCACTGAGCTATCCAGGAATCGTCCCGTGGCCAGGGTCATTCTTCACTCGTATTTTAAGTCAAGAGCCTATTGTGGACATTTGTAACCGATGATTTCCGCACGTCCATCATAGACTCTGCATTAAAATATGAGTGAAGAAGGTCCCGGGTTCAATTCCCGTGTCTAGGTGTAATTTTCCAATTTTCAGAATATGATATCTAGATGGAGTAATCCTCACTAAAAGCATAAATAATAGCTTTGGCTATTTTATTATTAAATATTGTAATAGTTTGAGGTTTTGATAAAATTACTCTTTTAATCATGTATAAATGACGTAACAAAGAGTCGACACCTGCGGCACAGCAATAGATTATGTCGTTTTAGTTTGATTTATTTAATTTGTCAATAAAATATTCAGTGTAATTTGTTTAATGAAATGTTCAAGCACTTGCCTGAACGAGGGATAAAAAAAATCACTACTACAATGCAACCCTACCTGTGTTCGAATCCCAGCCAAAGTTAAATACGATAGCTGTGTTTATCTTTCTTTAGCGTCTTTACATTTAAAGCTTAAAACTAGAAACTATGTTTAACTAGGAAGTGTTTGCCTTCGTCCTTGAAAAAACACCATATAAAAAGTATAAAGGTGCAAGTGAGCCTTTACAACAGCAGCTCCCGGGCTCGAGGACGCCATGGAGGGGGAAGTACACCTACACTAGGTGAACAAACATGGCTGAGGTGCGCTTCTATTCACTTTGCACACAGTCCTGTTCTAAGACTGGCGGCGAGAACACACTTATGTTTACAAATAAAAGTGGCTTGCTTAGCGTATGAGAAGCACCATTCCTTCTTGTTTCCTAGGAACGCCTGTACCAATAGCTGGGCAATAATGGGCAATAATGGGCAATAATGGGCAATATATTTGCAATGAACAAGGCTGCCACTGATGGGAAGATTGGGTTTTAAATCTTACTGGGGGTAGTTTACCTGATGATATATATCAATGTGGTTTTCTCATCCTCTTTCCAAGCTAATACAGTGTGTACTTCTTCTAAGCTACCTGCCTTATCCACCCACCTTAGATTAACCCGTTAGTTATTTTCTTGGCGGTTCGAGTCTTACTAATCTGCTTGTGTTATCCGCAAATTACTAATACACTAATGAAATAGGGATTAGGAAGGCAGAACTTAGTGGAGATGCACCCGCATTGTGTAGAGGGCACGTGAGAAAAATGTTGGAAAACCAGCAAACCAGACAAGATGAGACTTGAGCCTTTGTACACGTGCCCACCGGTGCTGATATTAGTAAATTACTAACCCTCGTGTTAAATACACTAATAAAAATTTCCAAATAAGTATTTAAAAGTAGAGTATAAATGCAAAACACAAAATGGGTGACATTGTACACATGGTCCACAATGATTAAGATAGAGGAGTGTATAAACAATACACAAACACACACAAAGACACAATGTAGCAACATCCTTTGATTGTCAAAGAAATATTAGTTAAAAGAGACATAATTCCATAATTAATGAGTGTTACTATTGAATGTTCAGTTAATGAATGGACTTTATCTGGTTGCGTACTAAGTATCATCATCACCCTTTGATTGAGTGCCGTCCTGAAGAGGCAATACAATTTTACTACTACCAGAGTTGCCTCAAAAGGAGTAAAGTTTATAGGTAAGCGCTCACTGGTCCGCATCGCTCGAATCGGATTTATTTAGTATTGTGACTGCGTCCGGATCATACGGATTTACAAACAATAATCATCATTGTCCTAATTTCTATAATTACATCATTGGCACGGGTAGTCGTTAAGATGAAGCTAAAATATTTTAAAACTATCATTAATCTAACAGCTGGTGCTATTATAACTCATTAAATTTGACTTTAGAAAAATGTAGATCGGTCGCGAAAGATGAAGTTCACGAACAACTGACTCATAAGAAGTAGTTCACGAACGACTGAACCACAAGAAGTGGTTCGTGAACAACTGACCGTAAGAAGTAGTTTGGGAACGACTGAACCACAATAAGTAGTCCAAGAATCACTATAGAACAAAAAGTGTTTCGTGAACCACTGAACCATACTACAAACTATAGAACTACATACATGAACGGCTCATTTAAATGAACTAGATATCTGTGAACTGTTCCCAGCAGTTGACTGTACTGCCCATCTCTAAACTAAGGAGATAATAAAACTGGGAGTTCTGAATGCGAATGGTGCGAATGTCGAGGAATTTGTCCACTTGTCCGCATTGCACGCATCGGATATTAATCTGCTTCACGGAATACCAATGTCCGATGCGTACGATGTGGACCAGTGGACTCGTACCTTGAGTAATAGACATAATATTGGAAGGGTGGAGAAAAGTGTGTTAAGAAAAAGGTGGAATTCAGTCAAATCATCAAACCCTATTTAATATTTTATTTTTTAGAAGGTTTGTAAATTTCAGCAATAATTAGGATAAAAAAGAAATATTGTAATTTTACTTTCGATGTAATCTTTCCGTCTGCAGTTAATAAATTCCGCATAACTGTGCATCTCCACCTTACTGCTCCATTAGCTAAAATTTTATGTTCAGTAAATTTTAAACCATCCAATATTTCCATTACTTTATCTTTCTAACTAAAACTGGTGTCCACGCTGGCCGCGAGCAAACAACTGACTGACCTTACTGTTCTAGTAATAGAGTTAGATAGGTGAGACTTGGCAACTCTGTACCTACCCTGCACTGATGATCACAAAACCACTTTCTGGATGCAGTTCAATCTCTCCGAATGAATATATGTCAAGGAAATAAAAATAACAAACATTTTATGTCAAAATAAGTCAAATTATTTGAGCAAAGGTTAAGACTTAAAAAAGTTTCATTAACGGAACCACTTCTCAATAATGTGCTATTCCCATTGTGCCGGTTAGAAAATAGCTCTTGCTGTTCCAGGCAGCGCTTTAATAATGTCGACGCAGCACGTAGAACCACAACGAAAATCGAAATAATTCCGCCTGGAAAGTAAAGCAATGTCTAAGTGACATGTTTTCATTGAGAACCTGTGTCGGCAGTTCTGCAAGAGGGGGCGAGACTGCCATTAAACACTCGTGATCCTGCGGCTGAGATCACCTGGGACAAACAAGTCCTCCCTATTACGGCCCAAACTTGGGAACTACTTCTCCTGACTCGGCACAAAGTTGAGTTTTTCTTATGTTAACTTTCCTTCAATTATGTATTCATGATCCAACAACAAAACTTTCATTCGACTGACGAGTGTTTGTCATAAGATCTACTTTCACGTTAGTTTGAAAAGTATCAAAATGAACATAGATATAATATCTAAACATGGAAATAACGTTTTTTTTATGCGGATCGAATGATTGCGCAAATTAACGTTTAAATAAAAATTTTATTGAAATTTAAAAAACTTGTTATAGACTTTAATTATAATAACACTCTTTAAGAACTATAGCGTTTAAATCGAGTCGAAAAATTTAGTGACAATGATTCTACTCACTAGTTGAAGTACTTGAAATAAATAATAAAAGTAGAAATTATTAAAGGAGCACTCACTTGCTTTGAAAAATTATATTACAAATAATTCAAAGAAAATATATAAATTAATTAATTGGCTCAAAATAGAAGTAGACATTAAATTAATATTGAATTTAGGTTTTTTCATAATGGAGTATGTTAGGCCTAATTAATCATTAATAAAAACATACTGGAGCGAAAAATATAATAAGTGAATAGATACAAGTCCAAAATAACATATATGTAAATCATTCGATAATACACAAAAATATTAAAATACGTTGTTAAATTACTAAACGACAATGTATTTTTATTTCTTAGATTAATAGATGAAGTGTTCTTTGAAAATCGTCAATAATTATTTTAACACTTTCAATTAATAAACAAATCTTCTCGTTTTCGAATACACTTCTCTAATTTTTATCTATCATTAATTGCATTCAAAAGAACAGCAAAGTTGAGAAACAAAATCTAGATTCCTGTTTACATATCGAGAACTATACTAGTAGTAGAACACTTCTTTTCAGCACTGTACTGGACTGCCCCCACTCTGGCACAGTAGACTACACAATTGTACACAACCAGCATNATCTCGGGACGCGTAATACACGTATAATACGAATAATGTACGTACTCAAGCACAAGAACACCGAACCAAGAGGGGTGGGAGATAGTAGGGGTCGAGAGGGGTGGAAGGAGCAACACTAAACATAATATATGTGGTTAAAATCAACTGTTTGTATTTTGAATATGATCTTCCTTTATCAATCTTGATAGAAATTATCAATACATACAAAATAATACCTGTAATTTGTTAAATTATTTCCAATATTCACATCAAATAATTAAGTTTGTAATTTTCAAACTCAACTACCAATCATGTTCATCTAGACCTATATAGAGGCAGGAAAGGCATTAAAAAGGAAGTAATTAGCCCTCTTTAATGATTTGTAGTCATCCAGAGCCTAAGACGGGATGGCCGGGAACGAGATTTAAGGTCAGTATTTTTGCAGGTTTTTATAGCAAATGATCTTCTTGGTCAAAATAAGTAAAAATAATACTTCAGTAGATACGATTAACTTTAATTTTTTACAAACTGTATATTAATATCAATATTTATTGTATATTGGCTATGGGCAGGGCCGGTCCTAGGCAATTTGGGGCCTCCTGTGAACGGTAGAATGTGGGCCCCATTTGTATTTTTGTAGTACAAGCTTAGAGCAGTCCAATCACATAAAAAGTTAGATAATATGAATCAGACTAAACAAAAAATATATTAGATTAGCTATGTTTTATATTATCTTGAACATAAAGAGAAAAATGTGGGCTTGAACCAATTATTTAAAAAGAGACTATTGATTGACATATTATTTAGGGATTGAATAAATTACCCATAAACGAAGCATCATGCATATAGCATAGCTTTTATATTAAAGATAATATAGTTTTAACATTTTTATTTCAATGGTATAAGACATCCTTAGATAAATTAGTATACCAATTAATTAAAGGAGAAGAAAAAACTAACAAACCCTAATCGAACAGCTTGTGCTGTTGTAGCTGATTAAATTGTACTCCTCTCATATTTTTTTTCTACCATTTTATTGATTTATTTGCGGAAGTATTGCTCGCATAGGCCATGGACCGGCCATGGCTATGGGCACAGTGGAGTTTGAAGATAAGCTTTTGGTCAAATCCCTAATGCCTATGGTAAATATTCGAGAATTGTTAATATTACTATATTTATAAAACTAAACATGTCTACAAAGGCGACATTTAATTAATTTTGAAAACATCTTTTTGATATAAAAAACTGTAAAAATACAGACAAGTCACGTTATCTTCCATCGTAGCCTAACATTACCCCGGAGGAACCACGCATCTCTACCCCCCCGCCCCCCTTCTCCCAAAGTATTACCAAAGCTCTTCCGGAGCTCCAAATATATTAAGAATGTTACAAAAAGTTACTAAACCTATTTTCAATTTCAAAATATTAATATGTGGGTGCATGGAATCTACAGTTGTCACTTGAAAATTAGTTATCAACGTCGTAGAAATATTAATCTAGTTAAATATGTTTAAATATTGACTCCAATTTTGTCCTTTTTCTCAACATATGGCGATTCAACTATAGCAAGAATCACACAATCGTTTTGACGGTACAGTATAACAGCCAGCACCTTCAGTCCCACAATTATTCCAATTATAAAATATTTACTTGAGGTTCCCGCTTCTAGTTAATTAAAGGGTGGTTAAAACAACAAGCAGGAAGTTGCTAGCCCAACTCATTAAGGAACGAGAGGGAGGGAGGGAGGAATGTTGAAAGTAAAGTAGAACTAACCGTTGATTGTGTTGTTATTTCCAATACACTATTTATGGTCTATTCGATCACTTGTGAAACTTTTTATACATAATAGGACTAAGTAAAAAAAGTTATGTGTTCCTAAATTTAAGTAAAATGTGCCTCTTAACGTCTTTGTGGATGTAGAAGGTAAAATTTAAATACACTATCTTGGAGTAAGAGCGGAAAAACTAAGAGTGAAAGCTACCTTAGTACTTTGAGCCGGAATTCAACAGCCCCCTCCACCACCCTCAACAAAGTCAAGAATTGAGCGGCACCTTTACCCAAGTTCCCACCAATACGCGTTTGATAGTAATTACTACTTTAGTTGAAACATTATAAAATATACAGGCACAAGGATGAGACTCTTTGTGACGTGGGACGAATATTCAAGTCGGGATGGCGGTTCTCAGGACTCGCGACTAAAGCATGCGGCTTACCTTGATAAACCGTTTCGCTTTCGTGAGGAGGCCTAGCGTCGTGTGCCTGGACGCCTCTGGGCCTAGAGGCACCATTTCCTTCAACTTCTCGAGGCAGTTTCGGAGGTGGGCTCTCCTAAAACACACAAACACACAGTCACGTCTCAAGGACTGACGCGATGAGCCCGATAATCATCATCGTTGTATGTGATCCAGCACGTTGTCTCTGGACGCCAAGTGACCCACAATGAAGCTTCTATAGATCGATTTCCAGTGGGATATTCTAGAACACACTCAATCACGTGACCCATATAGTCTTAAAGGTACCGGTTCTATCTATGGAGTTGAATAGGGAAAACATTTGATAAAGATGGCTCCACATGCTCTCGGGAATTGCCCCAAAGTATGTCAAACCATGTTATTTATAGGGGTGACCCAAAGTCGCTTACTTATGAGACCAAGTTGCCTTTTGGTAAATTGTATAGTAGGCCTAACTAAGCTTAACGTTCTGGGGTCCTGGTCGCAGCGCCGGGTCTTAAATACATCATTTAGTAATTTGGACCAGATTATACCCATAATTACTAAGCCTCCAATTAGGCACACCTTCAATGAATCTAAATTAATGCTAGCGTGAAACCGGAAAACCAATTCGAATATACTAAGAGGCAAATTTTTGTGAAAGCAATTGCTAACTCATTACAAGTATGAAAAGATGATGATTTAAAAGTTACAACATGGTTGATATAAGTTAAAAAATACCATTTTTTAATTTGTTAATCGTAAAAGAAAACAATGTGTGTGAACTATATGTTCTGACAAGATATGAAGAGGAAATTTTGGTTTTATTGAAATTAAAAAAAAATACAAATTACACCCACAATAATGTTCTGTAAAATGGTCTATATAAGGAATATCAAATATCTCATTTCAAGACAAACATTTTACATCATCAGTGAAACTTTTGAAAAGTATATTTATAATGTGTTTTACAAAACCCTTCCTTCACCTATGACAAGACATATTGTGAATGTGGGGAATGCCAAGCCTCCACCGTGGTTCGGATTCCACGTTAAACTGTAGGTCCTCCATTTCATCTCACAATCACCCTACCATTACACATTAGCGTAAGTGCGTATAACCCGAACGGGTAGTAAGACGCGGTGCTAATGATAATAATATAATGTGTTGCCGAAAGTTTCCATGGTCACATTAATACAAGTAACAGCCCTAGTTCGCTAAATCAAAATGTACCTGAGATGCTCCACATAGAAATTAGTCTCGCCAGTGTAATACTGGCATTGTCCTTTGTGTCACATCAAGGAGTCTTTACAGCTTCCCCATTACCCCACAGAACGAGGGGGAGGGAGGGGGGGGTCCTTTATTGTTCGTGTCAGGTCGGTAACAACCTTCTCTCGCCCAGGTGGTGTATATGGGACACGCCCGCCCGGTTGGCAGGAGTGGCCAAAACACGGCAAATCCACGGCACCACGTAATACCAAGAAGTGTCCGTTTAGGGCTATTTAACTCTCACAAGACGAAGGGACCTTGTATCAACCAAAATTATTCTAAAGAGCATCAAATATGTGTGTATATAAAGGTGCAAGGGTGTCCTGAGATCTCATGAAAACATTTTCTCGTCATTTAAAAAAGTTTTTACTTTAGATGATGCAACTAAGTTTATGGCAGATATTCAAGAACTATTTATATCACTACGTGAAGAAAATTAAGCTCCATGTTTGTATAGAAACAATATTTTATTTATTTTGACAAAAAAAAGTTTTGTTATAAAAATTGCAAAAACCATTACTTTTTGTCGCGTTCCCCGCATCACCACCTCAAACAAACCGAGTTAAAGCTATTGATGCCTAAGTTGGATACTTATTAAACGTGTGTCCAAAGGAATGTTGGTGTCAAGCTGTGTTGAATGTCGATTGTATTTAAAAAAATTCCCGTTAAATTCAACCATCAGACCATACCAAGAATATTTGTTAAAAATACTAATATACCTTCTATTAGCGTCTCTCTAACTCGGACAGAGAACGAACATCAGCCTCTGTTTTTTAAACACCGCACCCTACAACCTGTATATGCTATACACACTTGTACTAATTACGCTGATGCGTTAGGGATGAGAAAGGTTGAATTTAGAGGAAGTGTACCCACATTCACGTGGGAGAGTGGAAATACATTTATGAAAACCCCACTCAGTCAAATCCTGATCTCCCTGTTATTGGCAGTCCAGTCTATTGTCAGTCTAGGCAGCCGCTGAATCAGTTTTTTATTACTAAAGTTGTAAGAAATACCAATCTTAGTGCGCATCCCCTCCCATCGCAACTTGAGGCCTTCGCAAATCGAGGTCATCGAGTTGACACACGTGCGACAAGTATTGCAAGTGATGATCAAGTATTGTAAACGAGCCCCACCCACCAATTCACCAGACTTGTGCTCAACGTGAGATTTATATCGCACTGGAAATGTGCGAAAATACATTTGGATGAGGAACCTTTGATTCGATAAGTGTGACTGGCGTATTGGGGCGATTCGAGTACACATTTTGTGATTCGTCAACGCAACGCGCGACGGTGGATCAAGTGTGCATCGACCTTTACGTGTTGTTCCTGATGACCGTGCTTGTATAGACGCGCAGTTGAACTCTCAACGATCATTAGTAGTTTTCTCTTTATCATTCGACAAGTGAAATGGTCAAGGCGTATCGCACGTCAAGCTGAAATGTAGCTGCCAGGTTAGAAGACTGAAGTTAAGACTGATGACCAGACCCACTCATCAAATACATCAATAGATGAAGTAGCCCTTGTATCACCTTTATGTCCCGACAAGGGTGATACGCCTTATCGGAGCCTGAAACTTTTGATTTACGACTCTCGCCGCCCCTGCTCAACTCGCCCAATTAAATTTATCGACGAAGCAGTAAGGAAACCAAAACCACCAACAATCCTATTTTTCAAGTTTCATGAATGGATTACGACGGTTTAACACTTTTACACAAACTTACTAGGGTTCAAGATCACACTTAAAAATATTTTGGTAGATTTACCTCAAAATTTTCGATTAATAAATATTTCTAAAACGACCTAATTGTTTTGATACTCCCAACGGTGAACATTACGTTTTAAAAAATGTATGATTTTGTTTTCTATTGTAGTTGCTAAATATTTAAGCAGGTTATTAATATTTTATAGAAAACTAACAAACTGCACATTAAATTGTATTGTGCAACCCACCTCGGTGGCGTAGTTGGCTAACGCGCTAGTCGTGTTGAGCTAATCGACTGCTGAGGACGGGGAGATCGAGGTTCGAATCTCGGTCGGGTGAACTGGGGGTGGTTTTTCCTAAATGGTTTTCCACTCTCCCTCCACGAAAATGCGGGTTCACTTCCTCTAATTCAACCTTACCAATTCCTAATCCATTAGAATAATTAGTACTTAAAGCGTATAACCCGAACGGGTAGTAAGACGCGGTGCTAAATATTATTATTATTATTGTGTTGTGCAATTGGGCCTAAGTAAGTTTTGATGAGTTTCAGATTTTAGAAAAAACAACTTTTTAATTTACTGCACAGACGCTAGTCGTAGCGAAGTGGAGGAAAAGCATACACTCATACACTTAATGAAATTTCTCCCAAGTTAATTTTCGCAAAACTAGTAGCCTATATCGATATTAAAAAACACCATCGTGAACTAAAAAAAAAAGGACTAAATTGGAAGATATGATGCTTCTGTTACACAGGATGACATAACACTTCTCCAAAAGATGTAATTAAAACCTGTAACTATAGTTTACTTTCAGATCAAACACAAGATATTGACGCAACAATAGAGTTTGTTGGGCTTTGTTTCCACGACTGTAGATGAAAGTACAACTTCCTCCCATTCGGTAATATTTATGTATATTTAAAGATACATTATGTGAAACAAAATTCCTTTCACATAAAAAGAAAAACACCAACAAGGTTGAAAAAAGGCAAAATTTCATATTTTATATTTAAAAAGAAGGCCAAGACGCAATCGTACGTATTTCCTTATATAGATACCATAGCTAAAAACCAAATATGGTACCAGTAAACTATCTTTAAATGATTTTCTATCTGAAAAAAAAAAGTTTTGTGTTATAATCAGTTAAAGCAACAGATAACAGCTTTGAACACAACCATTAAAGAAATTTTCAAAAAAATGTAAAACCATCAATAATGTGCAATCAGTAAACTAGTCTGAGGTCCAGTTGAACAAACAATAATCTGTGGCTTGATCAAAGACCAGATGTAAGTCGATCTCCAATCAGTGTCTCAAACCTAATTTTCAATTGCACCACTAACAATTAGGACGTGGTTGTCGATCAAATATCTGGTCAAGCGAACCAGCCAATTCTCTCCCATCAACTGTTTGATTAT
Organism: Timema poppense; assembly: GCA_902141375.1. Classification (NCBI taxonomy): domain Eukaryota; kingdom Metazoa; phylum Arthropoda; class Insecta; order Phasmatodea; family Timematidae; genus Timema; species Timema poppense. Next base: position 2,883 of record CABFOV010006249.1, on the reverse strand, counting down.
CCGATCATGTTTATGGGAAATATAACCTACAAGATTTAATAACTAAATCTAAATTAGCTGTTTCTGCTTCATTATTCAAGTGATTAGTTAAATTAATAAGTGTGTTTTATATATTTATTTTGACTGACTTATTTTTAAGGATAGTAGTGTCAATAATCGGAAAATTTCAGATGAAGTTTAAGCCGATTACATTTTATTGTGTGTATTATTAATATCACTAAATATTGTTTAAACAATTTTTACTGAGGAATTTGCCCGATATTGCTATTTATTAAAATTATTATAAAAAATATCAGGCAGCCTAGCTACCAGAAACATAATATTTACACATTTTTTCATTTCAGAATCAGATTTTTACAGTGTTGCCATGTTTGTTTTACTTGATTATTTAATTAGATCTATAGTAAGGTGATCGGATATTTTGATCCCTAATTAACTTTGTTGCAAAACAAACTTTTCTTGATCTAGAATCAAACTTATTGGCAATAACGTGATTGAAGCATTAATATTTCGTATGTGCAACCAGCCCTTAATTTTAGAGCTAGAATTAAAATAAAGATTTCCCCTAGAGCTATGACCATATAACATCTAAATATTAAATTTGAACAAAATTCTTAAAAAAAGTTTCTGCTGTAGCCCTGGTATAAACAGAGGAACACAATATGTAAAACCCATCTTTATGAATTTAAGAGCACATGAAACGTGGATTTATCAGCTCAAGGTCAAAAATTATCAACGATTCAATTTTTATTATTATAAACTAAAACCTATACTAACTGAAAGGTGCAAAACTAATGTTTTATAATCTTAGTTTATGTTTTTTCTCGGATAGATTAACATTATTTTAGATATGTTCATCTCTCACTTAAATTATTACTTTCTTTAAACTATTTAAAATTATTCTTTTTTCGAATAGAGAGAGGATACGCCATACAATCTCAGAGAGATAAAACAATAGCCCCAAGAAGACGCATATCGCCGAAATGAAAGCTGCCGTGCACAATATTACTACCTCAATTAGCAACCGAAGAGCCCGAATAGGAAGACGACCAGAGAAACATTACACAAGTCTCAAGTGCGGCCTTGCCCCGGGTTGTTATTATTAACAACGTTTAGCGAGTTTATGGTCACAGACAGAACCAGGTTTTTTTTCCAATAGCAATCAACATAATTAATATAAGTGTTTCGAACGACTTTTAGCCCTATACTCGCCTCCTCCCCCTTTTAAAAAAAGTAATCAACATACCTGACAGATATTAAAAGTTACTAGACCTACGTTCACGCATTCATACGTCAAATAATGTGAACTGCAGCTTTCAATTCTAATAGATATTATCAATTCCTTTGAAACAACACTAATAATGGTTATTTTGTAAAATTTGTCAATGTTGACCGCGAACAAAATATGACGTAAGTATTTTATAGAAGGTGCTTCAAAAGTAACGTGTTTTTTATTTCTAGTTTGAGTTTCCAATCTTTTAAGGAAAAATAAATTATATACTGTAACGGCAGTTAAGGTCATACCGTGATTTTCGCGAAATATAAGTTACTTTAAATAGAACGAAATTATTTTACGAGCAAAAACAATGCTATATCTCACTTCTCGACGGTCAGTAATATGAAACATTGAACAATCTGGACATATTTGCCCCAGGTTTGGGTAGTAAAAACCGTCGCTAAAAAGTTTCAACCGCACACGACAGACAATTTCGTGGTTCGGTCGATGGCAGACACCACACACGACCGACAGCCTGTCAGACGTCTGAAGGCGACAATTAGCGACATGTGCAACCTACTATCATATATATGTTTGTCAGTTGTGGTGGTGTTGTATGTGTGCCATGGAATATTCAAGGCCGGCTGCACAATAATCTGTGGCTTGATCAAAGATAAGATGTAAGTTGATCTCCAATAAGTGACTCAAACCTCATTTTCAATATCACCGTTAACAATTAGGACATGATTGCCCTTAGGGCCGAATGCATAAACAATAATAATCAGTGGCTTAGTCAAATATAAGTTGATCTCCAATCAATGCCTCAAACCTCATTTTCAGATGGACCACTAACAATTAGGAGGTGATTGTCAATCAAATCTCTGGTTAAGCGAACCAGCCAATTCTCTCCCATCAACTGTTTGATTCTCCAATCATCTTGTTAATTATTGAATACATAACCTTCAAATATTAATAATAACTGAACTAGTTTGTGCATCGTTATTTAAGTGGCTATTAAAAGTAGAGTGGGTGTTTTATAAATTAATTTGAGTGTGACTTATTATTTTTTTATTTTTTTATTTAGCACCGCGTCTTACTACCCATTCGGGTTATACGCTTTAAGTACTAATTACTCTAGTGGATTAAGAATTGGGGAGGTTTAATTAGAGGAAGTTAACCCGCATTTGCGTGGAGCGAGAGTGGAAAACCATTTAGGAAAAACCACCCCCAAGTTCACCCGACCGAGATTCGAACCTCGATCTCCCCGTCCTCAGCGGTCGAGCTCAACACGACGAGCACGTTAGCCAACTACGCCACCGAGGCGGGTTTATTATAATAGTAGTGTCAATTATGGCGTATTTAGATAGAGTTTTTTAGTCAATCAATACGTTATAAGGAATGGTTGAGATCCTCAGCAGTTACAGGAAATAGATAAGCTTTTCTTTACTAAAAGATAAATAGAATGTGTTGAGGCTTAGATTGGTTTTATTTTATTGTTTATATTTATTAATTTTATGTTATTGTTTGTGTTTATTATTATTATTATCATCATTATTAGCACTACGTCTTACTACCTGTTCGGGTTATACTGTACTGTTAATGATGAACGGACCTAAGATCTATCAACCTTGACGTTCCTAGTTGTGATGAGTGGCGAAGTATAGCGG
>CABFOV010006248.1:18484-36107 GCA_902141375.1 Timema poppense | reverse complement strand
TGCATACAGTAAAAAAAAACAGCAGAAGAAAAAAAAGTAAAATGGTGGAGGTATATATTTTCATACAAAATTTGAGCAAGACATAAAATGAGAAAGGGGTTGATAGAATGAAACAAAATGGTTTTGTGCAATTTATTTCTTGAGATAAAAAATAATCAAATCAAGAGCATTACAAAGCGACTGAGCAAAAGTACTTTAAAGAGATTTTTTAATTTTATATTTAAATTTGAATAAAATTGTGGTCATCACGAAACTCTATTGGTTATAACCAATTTGAATGAATTTGAAACCCGCTTCGGTGGTCAAATATTATTAACGCGTCACTCTTGCTATAAACTGTACTGCTTAAGATGGGGAGATCTGGGTTTGAATCTCAGTCGGGTGTACTGAGGTGGTTTTTCCTAAATGGTTCACTCTCGTCCTTCATATAACCCAGACATACCCATTAATAAAATAAAATCTGAAATCAGCAAAGTGATATTTAGTTTTACATTAATTTTTCTGACATTTTACATTTTTTTAAAAAATAAGTGCTATTAATACTAAGGGATATCAACAACTTATTCTCAGGGATAAAGATAAATTAGAAAAAATGCACCTGCATTATATCGAGCTAAGTTTGCAAACCAAGATCTTCACATCATTTTAAAACAGTATTTAATGAGATTGATGCGTTAAATCTTGTGAGCACCACTGATGCGGGTAAAAATTGTGAGTGAAAAATCTTGTTATATTTAATTATTTTGCAAGCCAGTAGAATTTTTGAAAAATATCAAATGGCCACCAAATCCATTGAAAGAGTTCTCGCTCAGCAAACTTTGTGCTGAATTCAGCTTGTGTTTAATCACGATATCAGTACCAGGAGCGTCGTACACAGTCTTCAGATCAATCTTGAAGGAACCCACTACAGTCCCTGAGCACAATAACTTTCTAGAATGCAACACCTAGAAAAAGAAAGATAAAGAGATTTTCCAATCAGAGATGAGATGTTTCCCCAAGAAGATCGAAACACCTGTCAAACTTTGAATGGCATTTTAGCATTTGGTATGAATGCACAGGTAACAAGTAATTTTTTTTAACAAAAACATTTGTTTACTTGAGTAGCTAAAAGCCATTTAAAAACAAAAATTCACTAAAAGTAACTTGTCAATTTTAGCAATAATTAGTATGCATATTCCAATCGAGCCATACCAACCTAGTGGCAGCCGTGGGTGGCTAGAAGGTGTCATTTGATCAGCACAATGAACCCTATGGCCCTTAATATAAGTTTTCTAAGCTGGGGCCGCTACTTTTTTTCATTCAATTGGCTCTTCATGTTTTTTTCCTCACGAGGCTGAATTGATCCCATACCAGACCCACTGATTCACAGAGAAATCTGGAAGCACCAAGGCTCGAACCCGAGACCTCTGGATCTATTGCCAGGAACAATGTATGACCGCTGGATTACAGAGGTGGTCTGACTACTTAAAAGGGTTTGGAATATTAAGTAAAAAGCTTATAAAAAATTAACAAAAATAACAGTTGCATTTCAATAAAATACAAATAATTAAATTCCAAATAAGTATATTACATTCTATTATACTGTATTAATCCAGTGATAAACCATTTGTTGTTGCCAAGCCAAGAAATGCTTGACTGGATTGTACTAGTAAACTGTCCCTTCCCATTCACTATCAATATTGACCTCAAAATCCAATAAACATTCATTCATTATGTTATGGTGTGTGTGGTTCATTAAATGGATAGTGTGGTAGGCGGGGTAAAATATATCAGTACGGTCCTGTCAAGACTTTCTTCACCTGGAAACCACCAACAGGCTTCCAATTAATTTTATTAAATGATTGATCTATTTACAGAATTATATTTGTGAGAAATTTATGAATACATATCTATCTATAGGCCCAATATTATATTTTATTTACACAAACATTAATCAATTATTCTCATATGTTTCTAATTTAAAATTTGTATAACCATTAATGCTACTGGATTATAAATGTTTTTTGGATTCAATACTGTAATGGCTTGTTGCTAAAGCAGGCAATATGTTAATGACCTCAATTTTATTAAAGTGTGTATAGAACAATGATTGTAAGTGTGCACACATTAATTATTTGTGTTTGTGTTAAATTGATCTATGGCTACCATGTTTGTGTTAAATTTATCTCTGGTTCTCATATTATGTAATCCATGTGTAATTTAGCTCTAGTTTTTCTATTTCATTATTTGTGTGTTTTTATGTGTATCATTCTGTTGAACTCCATTTTAATTGGATTGGCTTTGTGTTTGCCATTAAAGTAGATTATTATTATTATTATTATTAATAATAATAATACATAGTATTTTTTAGTGCAATTTTCGGTAAATAATCTATTGGAACAAAGCTTTTAAAGGGCTGTTATAATTGATAAAGTTAGAATTGAAATTATTTATATTCAAAGATTGAGATTAAATATGTCTTATATTAGTCAACACTTACTGACAATGTGATGATCTTGTCAAACAGCATCACTGGTGGCATGTGGAAATCAAAAACAAAGTACTGAAAAATAAAAAGAGAGAAAAAAAACAAGAATATAATTTAACTTCTCAGTAGTTTTTATATTAAAGTTTTTGTTTGAGAGATAACTTTCTTCATATAAAATAGAATAAAAAATGAAACATCTAAAGAGATAAATGTTTTCGCTTTGTAATGAGTCCAAACAAATTTAACGCTCCTCGTTACAAACTTGTTCAATTTAGAGTGAAACAAAATGGAAACTTATTGTTTTTAATCAAAAATAAATTACCAATGCAGTGTTCAACAAGAAGGAATGGTAAAATAATGTCACGTATGGAGATTACATTAAAGGTTAAAGTAAAATAAAGGACAGTCACAATAATTTAGTAGGTTTTTTTAGACAAGATTTGCTCTTTCAAGAATTTTTTTATTAATACGAATTTAAGTTGTGACATGACAGCTTAAGGCGATTAGACCTTTTCATTTGGTGTGGAAATGCAAAGCCATAGGAGCATGTTGATTAAGCTATACTTTTTATATTATTATTATTATTTTTATAATTTGAACAGTGATCAAATATCAATAATTTTGACATTATTCAATAGAAAACTGTGGGATTCATAACAAAAAATAAGAAGATATAACACCTAATAAACATTAATAAATTATCTTAGAAAAGGTGTTGAAAATATTACTATAAATATTTTACTCGTTTTCGAGAAAGCTGATATTTCCAAACGTGTGATTTTTCCTGCAAGACCTGTCCGTTAGCTAACGCCATTTACAGTTTCCGTGATCCATCTGTTCTTGTTGGCGCGGAAGGCTACTTTGGTCGTTTGTGAAGCCACGCCACGCCTTTCACCCTCCCGCCCACCATCCCAAAAATTAGGTTTTAGACTTGCACTTGACAGGGCCAAGGGCTTTAAAATTATCTCTGTGATATGTTCTCCCCTAATTTGTCCCCATTTGACCAATTACACACAGGCTCTGTTCAACACACCTCACATGGGAATGTATGTTATCACCCACTCTGTCCTCATTTGAACAATCATACATAGGCTCTGTTCAACACACCTCACATGGGAATATATGTTATCACCCACTCTGTCCCCATTTGACCAATCATACATAGGCTCTGTTCTACTCACCTCACATGGGAATGTGTGTTATCACCCACTCTGTCCCTATTTGACCAATCATACATAGGCTATCTTCTACACACCTCACATGGGAATGTATGTTATCACCCCCTCTGTCCCCATTTGACCAATCATACATAGGCTCTGTTCAACACACCTCACATGGGAATATATGTTATCACCCCCTCTGTCCCCATTTGACCAATCATACATAGGCTCTGTTCTACACACCTCACATGGGAATGTATGTTATCACCCACTCTGTCCTCATTTGACCAACCATACACAGGCTCTGTTCTACACACCTCACATGAGAATACTTACTACAAGTACAACTTAGACTTACTGTGCTTATGTTGGCAACATTTCAGGGCACAACACTGGTTTAAACAAAACGCCCTAACTACACATTGTAAGACATCATTAGCGAACAGAGAAAGGAGGGAGAACTTCAAGAAAATGCACCAGAAATTCATCCACCTGGAAGAAAGTCTGGTGAACCATATGGCATGAAGAAAAAAAAGACACTCCTGCTTTTAACTGGTCAGAAATCGAACCTTGACGACAAAAATCGAACTTTTTACCCCAAATCATCACCCCACCTTTTTATATCATATCTATTCTTAAACTCATGGACACAATCGGCTTGTCACTGTAGCTTTATTCAATTTTGGAATGGGGGGTTCATTCTTTACAAGATGGAAGGTATTTTCTTAATTTATAAAGTTGGTCACCCCGTGACTGACAAATGTTTTGGAAACACTTATTTAATTCATCTTCCCAATCATTCGATTAAATAATCAGTAATCTGCATCAAAGTTTGTGATCTAGCACGTCACACTCTTGTTAGATTGGACTGATGGAAACGGGGAGGTCGGCGTTAAAATACTAGTTGGATGTCCTGATGGTGTTTATTTCCTGAATGTTTTCCCACTGTCTCTCTCTACCTAAATTCAGGTACATTTCCTCGAAAATTCTATCTTAATAATCCTTATTCCACTAGCGTGATTTATGTATTTGCATAGCCAGAATGGGTACTAAGACATGGAAAGGAAAAAAAAATTATCCTCAGAATGCTGAAACCTTGCCCTAGTTGGTAGCGTGTCTGCCCACTGAGATAAGGGTCACGAGTTTGATTCCTGGCCTGGACGAAAAATTTATAATTAGTTAAATTGGGGATATCCTTTTCAAAGTAATGAATTAACGACCAAGGGACTTAATTTCGTGTCTCTTCTAGATTTAAGTTAATTTATAAGTCCTGTGATGATATAATCAATCGGTTCGGAAAGTGCACATTAAATAATTCAAATTTGGTTTTGAATGTACTAAGTAAAATAATATATTAATTAAAATTAAAGTGTTCTAAAATTGAATATACTTGTAAATATACCTATCCATTATTCTTTAAGGCATTCAAATAAAAACTAAAATTACAGCTATTAGCTTTCTTTCTTTTTTCCTTTATAAGCGTCTCTCTGCTAGAAACTTGGGAGTCATCTGTCTCTCTGTCCTTTCTGTGTATTTTAACAAAGCGGATGAGTACGTTTAGGGACCGTGACATTTTGTGATATGACCTCAAGAAAGATTTCACAAAGCTGCATTTCAAACACGGGGAACACAGTGCTATGACATTTCGTTAACTTTGACTTCTCTTTTAAGACGGGTGAAAAGGGAACGTATGCTAATGTAATTATTTTTTTACTGTTTTTCTTGACAAGAAACTTCAATTATTATTTTTTAGATGGTAGGGGAAAAAGGGGCGGAGGGAAAAAATAAAATATTGCCACATTAGATGGGGCCTACGTTTAGTTTAATTTTCTGCGCGTGGTAATCTAAACAGTTCCTGATTATATGTCATGAGTATCATGAAATTTTGCTAGGACTTTTTAAAAGAAGGATTTTTTTTATACAAATGATGTTCTTGACAGGTATTCAAATATGGGTTGAGATCGTAGTTTGTATAAAATTAAACTAAAATATTCTTCTGGGGCAATTAAAAAAAAGTTCCACTTCTATATGTTCAGTTAAGTTTTACTCAGTGAGTTTTAAAGATATAACGTTAAAACAAAAACCATTAATTATTAAATAATAATAAAAAAAGGTCCTACAGCGTCACAGAATTATTATTTTTTTTATCTTAAAATAGCTTTATTTTCTAAACGTAGTAACGTGGTAGCATAATATGTCTATATAGAATATAAGAATCAAGAAAAAGGAAAAATTAAAAAGCAAGTAAATATTTATATTTCGTTCATTGGCGTCTAAGTGTGATAGTGCTTAGACTTCTTAGGAACGCCAAGTTGAGATGCAACCCGCTTTGCAAAATAGCTTCGAAATCTCAGAGTAGGCAAATATGTTAAGGACGAGGAAGATTAAATTTGCGTGGGTGGAGATTGGAAAACATTTATATAAAAAAAAACTTAATCAAACACATCATCTTGTTAATCATAATAAACATTTCCTATGTATATTTTAAACAAAACTGTTTAATCCATTTTAAGAAAACAATCAAAAGTTTCAAAGATGAGCTCTTTTTAATATTTTCTCAAAATTTTTATATTTGTAAAAATTAAAATATATGCTTAGCTATAGTAAAAACCAATTCACAGCTATCTATTTTGAACCAAATCTAAAAAGCCCGTTGCAAACAATTTTAAAATTTCGTCAAAAGTAAACTACTCTTAAATTCATTTATCTTAGAATAACACGTATACGAGTATATTATTATTTAGCGTATAGAATATTTCCCAGATACCATTTTTTTTTAATTAGATTTTTCTTTCAAAGATTGGTTTTTAATTAGCTAACATCACAAACTCTGCTCCAGACTATGAGTGATGGAGCTCATTGGTAGAACATTGGTGCTAAGCCAACGGTTCCTTGTTCGATTTCCTTGTCCAAGGGTAAGTTTTCAACTAATTTAAATTAATATTATTAAATTGGTAACAAATGATGGTTTTTGAAGTAAAACAAAAGCTTTGTAGTTGTTAATCTTGTTATTTGTAATATTGAGTCCTAACCTCGTTGTAATAAGGACAGTTGGTACTCTCCTTCACGCTCGTGTACTTCCTCTGTTCCCCAACCTGCACGCAAACCACAGGGTCCATGTTCAGTCCTGCCAACTGTCTGGCCTCAATCACAGTAAGACACAGTTGGAAATCCTGGGCTTTCAGCGCGGAGTTGGTCACCGACGGAAGGGATTTCAGCCTGGAACAGTTGGCAGCAATGTCACACCGCAGTTAAACCAACTGTCTGCAATGTCATTCAGACACATTTGAAAGTCCTGGGCTTTCAGCGCGGAGGTGGTCACCGACGGGAGGGATTTCAACCTGGAACAGTTGGTATAAATGTCACACTTCAGCTATACCAACTGTCTGCAATAACTGTCAGAGAGTTGGAAGTCATGAAAGAGATTTAATTCTGCAACAATTCAATAGCCAGCCATAAAACCAATACTGATCAAGAGCTTAAAAGAAGCCATTTTTTTTTATCAAATCTCAATTTTAAAACTTTCCAGAATAAAGAATGATGCTTTGGTTCCATTTTATGGTCGGTCAGTGCTGAGCATTTACTAACTTTAAACCAAACAGAATTTTTTTGGACGTTATATATAATTAAGTTGGTTAAACTACGTATTATCAATGATACATGTGTATTAAATATAGCCTAAAATTGTCTCCTTCGTACAGGAACTAAACCCTAGACCAATCTTGGAGTAATTTTTAAACAATATTGAATGTACATGGTTATTTATATCTTCAGGTATAAAACTATACAGACTGTAGATGGTGACGGGACAGGTATTTCCAAGTAATTAACTTGGAGTCGGGGACGCCAAATGACGGTGCTACGAGACATCTAAATTGTGTCAATGGATCAGCTGTAATCGGGTTATAAAATAAGGGTTCTTTTATAAACTACAACGATATATTTTTTTTTATGAACAATTATATCATTTCAATATTTGATTAGTGTGGTTTTATAAATATTTATAACAGCAGTTGTTTAACTCTCATATTATGCATCCCTTCCTACCAGATTACTACTATAGCTATTCAATAAATGTCTGAGAATTACTGTAGATACCCGATTATCCAAGGTTCCATATTATCCAAGACACGATCACCTGAGGTTCAATATTATCTAGAGCCAATCATTCGAGGTATCATACTATCCGAGACTCGATCATCTCCAGTTACATAGTATCCAAAACCAGATAATCCAAGTTTCCATATTATTCGAGGTTCAATATTATCCAGACCCAATCATTTTAGTTCCCATATTATACAGACCCTATCATTCGAGGTTCCATATTTTACAGACCCAATCATTTTAGTTCCCATATTAAACATACCCAATCATTCGAGGTTTCATATTATAGAGACCCAATCATTCTAGGTTCCATGTTATACAGACCCAATCATTCTAGGTTCCATATTATAGAAACCCAATCATTCGAGGTTTTATATTATAGAGACCCAATCATTCTAGGTACCATATTATAGAGACCCAATCATTCGAGGTTTTATATTATAGAGACCCAATCATTCGAGGTTCCACTTTATACGATACACGATTATCTAAGGTTCCATGTTATCTAGATCCAATCATTCGAGGTTCCATATTATTCAGACACGATCATTCTAGATTTCATATTATCCACTCCAAATCATCCGATATTCCATATTATACAGACCCAATCATTCGAGATTTTATATTATAGAGACCCAATCATTCGAGGTTTCATATTATAGAGACCCAATCATTTTAGTTCCCATATTATCCACACCCAATCATCCGATATTCTATATTATCCACACCCAATAATCCGAGATTTCATATTATCCATACCCAATCATCCGAGATTTTATATTACTTAGGCCCAATCATTCGAGGTTCCATATTATCCAAGACACGATCATCTAAGGTTCCTTATTATTTAAGGTGGTAGCACAATTTGCATTTCTTGTGAATGTCTATGAAATGATCCTCATTAAACTGGTTCACTTGTCTGGTATGAGTAGCGAAGGGAATCATTGGGTGACTCATTGTTTGTAATGTAATGTGGCACCGTAAATATTACTGTCTGCCACTGTCAAGTTTGTTTCCTGTCACTTAGCGTCATAGCTTCAGTTTATTGATTTCTAATGACTTTTATTTTCAGTTGTCAGACTGGTGCGTTTAACAGTAATGTTTTGTATTATCCTAATTTTTGGCTATCCTAGACCGCCTTGGTACCGCTAACCTCGGATAATCGGGACACTTCTGTACTTATAAAAGCTCTGCTCCCCTTTCAAAGTTCGTTATTGTGGTCCAACCGGCCTCTTAAAAGTTCTATGTTGGAAGCTTTCATGATGGCGAGCTTGTCAATCCTGTATAGAAGTTCTAGAGTTATGATGATATATTACCAAATTAATATTTTGAGAGTCGACAGAAAGAGTGGGGAGAAGGGAGGAAGGTTAGTGGGTGGTGATGGAGCCCCTTGTTCACCCATTGAGAATATTATCATAAAAATATATTTTTTACACTAGTACCGCATTCGAATTTCAAATGGGTTGAAAATGGAAGGTCAATCTTTTTTGTTTGTTTGGAGAAGAGGTAGGACTAGGAGAGGGAAAGAGTGGAAGGGGTGTGTTAAATTATACATGTTGAAATTATAATGTTTCAGAATAAATTGTTGAATATTTCAACATAATTTTAATATATTTAGAATTTCTGCGAAACTGGCGTGATACAGTTCGAAAAGAATAATATTTAAGCCATCCCATTAGCTATTCATCAAATAATAAAGTGTCCAGATTCAACATTTTATTGTTACAGTTTACAAAATACTAAGTTAAACAAAATAAAAATAAAAGGCTTATAGTAAATAATTGCAAAACTTTTCTTTTATCGTTTAGCCAAAACAATGAAAATAGGTGTTTTTTTGGCTGTTTTTCAAATACTTTATCGTAAGAACCATGGGCAAATTCAAAATAAATGCATTATATAACATAATAGCCATCGTCTACAATTTATAAAAATAAAAAATGTTAATAAAATTCCTCATAAATCATATTGTAAGTAATGTTCAACGTTTATAGTGATAATTACCCGCTTCAGTGTTCTAATCATCTAAAGCATCAGTCTCGCAATAGACTGGATTAACTATGATGGGGATATTTGGGTTAGAATCCTAGTCAGATGTGCTGATGATACTTTTTCCTAAATAGTTTTTTCCACTCTCTCTGCATGAAAATGCTGGTAGACTAACTCAAAACCCAACCTTCCCTCATCCTTGACACATAAACGTAGCTAGTCCAGACGAATACAAACTAAATGGGTAGGAATACATGGTTACACAATATAATAATATTTATAACTTATAATTTAATTATATTCCGAGCTAGTCTTAAAACTATGTAGACCTACTTAAAGATTGATAGCTATAAATTACTCATTTCAGATAGCCATTCTATTAAAATTAGGTGACCTGGTGGTCTAGGGGTAAGGTGTCAGACTTCTATGCTGGCGGCCGGGGTTCAATCCTCGGTCCCGGCACAGATTTATCTGATTACCAAACCCTTCCTTCACCTCTGACAAGACATCTTGTGAATGTGGGGAATGCCAGGTCTCCACCATGGTTCGGATTCCACGTTAAACTGTAGGTCCTTCATTTCATCTCACAATCACCCTACCATTACACATTAGCGGAAGTGCGTATAACCCGAACGGGTAGTAAGACACTGTGCTAATAATAATAATAATAATAATAATAATAATAATAATAATAATAATAATAATAATAATAAAATTAAATCAGTTTACCTCACCCTTACACGCTGGATGCAACACAACGAACATATAATTTAATCTAAACAGACTCCAAATACAATTTTAGATGTATCTTAATAGAATGAGATGTCAAACTCAGATATGAACAATCGAATCAACAAACGTGGCAAATCGATACGAGACGAACAATTTAATTTATGATCTAAACTGTATTCGACAAAACAGCTAACTTGATACAACACATATTTGAGCATAAAAACTATCTTGGTACGTGCTATTAGGATTAAAGGGAGCTCTATTATAATATTGCATAGTGTTTCATGACGCCATTGTGGTTTTACGTCAAGTCAACCGGAGTTTAGAGATATCAGGTTAAGTGTGAAATACTTGTTTAATGTTATGAAACGGAGAATTAACTAGAGTGCGAAACTTTCTAAGCTTTTCTGAACAATACATATCACGTGTTTGTAAGGAAACTTCATTGAAGGCTTATATTCTGTTTCTCTCAACAAATGTTGCTATTAAACACGATTTAGCTCTTTCTAAGAGCTGTTGATGAATTACTTTGCAAGGACTCTAAGAGGAATTCTATAAGGGGGTACAAAGTTTTTTCGGGTCCCCTTCCATTTTCTATTAATCCTGTATTTTTTCAAAAAGAATGATCTAACAAATCCTATCTGAAAAAAAGTATTGTCCTTTATATCTAAAAAATAAGGTAAAATCAATAAGACAACAATATTATACCTACACTAATAATTTAGTAAAAGTACTAGTAGTGGAAATATGAATAGTAGTCTTCAATATATTCAAACATTTTCTGAGATCCCGGGAAATTCTCAGGACCCTTTTAACCCCCCAGGCCCGGATACGATTTACCCCCTGCAGCCCCCTCTCATAGGGCCTGTCTGTCAGAGGAATAATATATCATTTTAAAAATAGCTAATTTTACTCTGATATTTGGAACGTGTCTTACTACCCACCCGGGCTACCAGCATAGTTGAGCTATAAATTAGTACAGTATAATCTATAAGAAGTTAACCATTATTTACGTGGATGTAGAGTGACGAACCATTTAAGGGGAAAAAAAATTTTCAATACACATGCCCATGATTTAATTACAGTATAATCTATAAGAAGTTAACCATTATTTACGTGGATGTAGAGTGACGAACCATTTAAGGGGGAAAAAAATTTTCAATACACATGCCCATGATTTAAACCCTTATCTTCACGACACTGAAACATCAGACTACATTAGCTTGACGTTTAGATTTCATGCCCAGCAGTTAGAATATGTATACATGGAATTGTATTAAATTTTATTACAGATATCCTTATTGGCGGGTCATTGAGGAACTTATCCTCCATGATGTGAGCCTACAAGCGGGCCATACCGACCGAGTGACTGCCATATGCTAACGAAGATATTGCCAATTTATGTGGTTAGAAGGTGTCATGTTGTCAGCACAACGACCCCTCCAGCCGTTAATCTCAGTTTACTAGACCAGAACCCTTACTTTTCCATTCAAGTATCTCCTCATTTGACCTCATGATGCTGAATTGACCATGTTCCAGACCCTCCTCTTCACAGATAGATCTGTAAGCACCAGGTATTGAACCCAGGACCTCTGAATTTTTAGCGGGAACTCTAATCACTAGACCACACACAGTAAACTATTCTTAATTCCAGAAATTGTTAATTTTGGCGTTTTCTTTTTTACTGAGTCGTTAATTTAGACGTGACCAAGGTGGTATTAGCGCCGTGAGATAGATCAACCTTTTGTACATATCTGTGTGGCGGGTGAGTAGCTCAATCACGGGGTGTTCTGATAGAAGATATTTCATGGGATAGAAAGAGAGAAATAATTTTAAAACGCGAGGAAGAAGGATGGGAGTATGGAGTATTTAATGAGAAGAGGGCAGCAGGGGGAGATAGTATACAGGTGTGTAATAGAGCCGCTATGGAACATAGTAAGTGTTATATAGACTATAGAGCACTGGTTTCTAAATTGTGGGCCAAGACCCATCTTGGGGTCATGAAAATGATTCGCAGCAAACATTAAACAGAGGTGAGTAAATTAAATAGTTACTATAAAACTATTGAAATTATAATATACTACAACGTATCATTATACATTTGTTTAGTACGTTCAGCATGATTACACAAACACAATTTTAATCCTTTATTGCGATCTAGGAGTAAGGTGTCAGACTTCTGTGCTGGCGGCCGGGGTTCAATCCACGGTCCCGGCACAAATTTATCTGATTACCAAACCCTTCCTTCACCTCTGTCAAGACATCTTGTGAATGTGAGGAATGCCAGGTCTCCACCGTGGTTCGGATTCCACGTTAAACTGTAGGTCCTTCATTTCATCTCACAATCACCCTACCATTACACATTAGCGTAGGTGCGTATAACCCGAACGGGTAGTAAGACGCGGTGCTAATAATAATAATAATAATAATCCTTTATTTTAATCACCACGTCTTACTACCCTCTCAGGTTATACTCAATTTTTAATAATCATGTGTGCAGTTAACTAGGATACACCAATAGTTTCTATTGGTTTTTTGCATATATATAGTTTGTGATTTATAGAAATAACTTCACATTTTGCGATAATTTTGTTCATTATTTATATTTCTCGTTTGATTCAAAACTGCTAAAAAAACACTATTTTATAAAAAGAACTTACCTCACAAAGCAAATGTATGTTGTGATATGTGATACATGATGTGTGTGGATCAAAAGGTAGGGTTAGGCCATGTAAAATGTAGTTAAATGCTGTAGACGAGTGTGTGAAAAAGGGAAACATTAAAAGTTTTTAGAATAAAGAGCATGTATGTATAACTCGGTGTATAGATTTTGTTGAAGCGAAGGTAGTATGCGAGGATAGTGAAGTGTGTAAATAGTGAGGATGGAAGTACGGAATTGTTTTTTGAGTTAAATGGACAATTTCTTGCCTACCCCGTAATGTAATGTAATACAATTAATGCAATGCAATATAATGCAATGTAATGTAATACAATTAATGCAATGCAATGTAATGTAATACAATTAATGCAATGCAATGTAATGTAATGTAATGCAATGTAATATAATGCAATGCGATGTGATGTAATGTAATGCATTGCAATATAATGCAAAGCAATGTAATACAATGTAATGTAATGTAATATAATGCAATGTAATGTAATGCAATGTAATATAATGCAATGTAATGTAATGCAATGCGATGCAATGTAATGTAATGCATTGCAATATAATGTAAAGCAATGTAATACAATGTAATGCAATGTAATATAATGCAGTGTAATGTAATGCAATGTAATGTAATTCGATGTAATATAATGCAATGCGATGAAATGTAATGTAATTTAATGTCCGAGGCCATTCGTAATTTTGTCTTATGAAAAGGGGGCATGAATACAAATGTTTAATAACCTGTGATATAAAGCGTATAGTATGATTTTTGTAGGAAGAACAGTATAAGTTAGTTACTAAAACTAGTTTAATATATTCATACGTCAAGTCATGTTATCTGCAGTTGTCACCTTTGATAAATATTATCAATATCTATAAAATAGCACAAATAATATAGTAAAATGTAATCAATGTTGGCTGTAAAAAAAATCTTTGAATTTTCTCTATTGTTCTTCCAACCAAAATCAGGGTATATTTTGTACCCAAATTACAAATTCATCAGAAACATGGACAATGAATGTAAGAGAGAAACGAAAAGGGGAGGCCTTCGAGATCATGCCAGATGTGGCCAGGAGAAATAGGATTTTATGAGATAGTAGAGGAAGTTAGGATGCGATGTTATGGTCATGTAATGAAGGAGGAAAAGGACATAATACCAAAGATAATGCTGGAGACCAAGTATGCAGTAAAAATACCCCAAGGTAGACTAATAAATATGGGAGGAGTAGATATCAACAAGGATGCATGCAAGTGAGAGGAGAATATTGGAAGCAAATAAAGGATGAGGAATGGTGGAAGCAAAGATAAATATTGAGGCATTTTACTAAACTGACCTGGTCACAGAGTGAAAACAGGTTTATGATGATAATGAGGACGAATACAAGATATATATTAATACCAGCCTGGCAGGTAAATCTTCAAGTCTCACCGTTTGAAATGTTATCTGGACTATCAACCACCATGGCCGCTAGCTCGGAACAGAATCACGGGACGACTAACCTACGAGCCCACTGCGAGACATTTCATCCTCTTGTCTCAGATGTACATGTGGGCCTCAAGGTGGGATTGTAGGGGGACGCGAGAAAAGGTCACTGTTTTGCAGTTTTTATAGACAAACATTTTCTTGGCCAAAATAAATCAAATAATTCCCCAATATAAACGTAGCGTTTAGATTTCTTCACAATATGATATAAACAGTTGTTGAATATTTTATGTCAAGCTTGTCCTGGAATTTAATAACTTTGTCTCTTCATTTAAAAAGATTATCATCAAATGCTAATATGTTCATGACATATCAAAAAATTGTTTTTATGTGATGAAAATCAAACACTATGTTTCTTCTGGAACCATATTTTATTTATTGTGGCAAAAAAAATTTTTTTTTTTCGCTGTAAAACGTGTCTTTTACTCGCGTCCCCTACATGTCCACCTTAAGAACCCGTCTCACACTCACTTAACCGGGATATTGGATATAAGATTCCTGTACAACAGCAGAGTTGTGATCTGTTTTATAGTGTGCTCGTCATCTCTTGGTGTCCTCACCTCCTGGACCGTGGTCGGTCGAGCGTTGGGCCGCTAGCCTGACTCTCGTCAGACGAGAAGGAGGTGACACTGCTGGCGCGGGATAGCGGGGCTCCGGGGCCCATCTGGTGTCTGGGGGTCTCGCCCCCTTCTTTAGACAGCAGCGCGCGACTCTCATCAGCGTCCTCTTCTCTCGGAGGACGCTGCTTCCCTAGACGCATCAGACTCTTCATGCTCTTCAGCGTCGAGCTCCTGAAGACAATAACACTCGGAATTACGGCACACTTCAGGGGACACGTTAATGGAGGCACACTTTTGAAGGATATATTGAGGTGGCATTATTTTGAGGGCACACTTAGAGCAGACAGTTATTTTTTTACTGATCCTCCTTTTATTACCAGTCAAGGTTAAACCTTACATCCCTCCAGTCCCCCTCACCTCTTCCTCTCGGGGGCCGGCGACTTCTCGGGTGCACTGAGGGACCCCCCTCTCTTGAGGGCCTTGCCCCCTTCCTGCCGTGACCTGTCACCTCCCTCTGCAGACTGCCAGGACCCCCTGCGACCTTGAGACAGACTCCTCTCCAGGTTGGCGATGTTCTGTTCGATGTTGATGAGCATCTGTTGCTCGTCGTCCAGAGCCTCGTACGCCTCGTTCCCTGTCCAGGAGCTGGCCGAGCCATCTGGGACACTGTACGTCACCTCGAACAACACTCTGGCCTGGAACAACAGTGGTGGGTAGTAGTGTAGTTAGTGTTCATAGTGTCCAGGAGCTGGCCGAGCCATCTGGGACACTGTACGTCACCTCGAACAACACTCTGGCCTGGAACAACAGTGGTGGGTAGTAGTGTAGTTAGTGTTCATAGTGTCCAGGAGCTGGCCGAGCCATCTGGGACACTGTACGTCACCTCGAACAACACTCTGGCCTGGAACAACAGTGGTGGGTAGTAGTGTAGTTAGTGTTCATAGTGTCCAGGAGCTGGCCGAGCCATCTGGGACACTGTACGTCACCTCGAACAACACTCTGGCCTGGAACAACAGTGGTGGGTAGTAGTGTAGTTAGTGTTCATAGTGTCCAGGAGCTGGCCGAGCCATCTGGGACACTGTACGTCACCTCGAACAACACTCTGGCCTGGAACAACAGTGGTGGGTAGTAGTGTAGTTAGTGTTCATAGTGTCCAGGAGCTGGCCGAGCCATCTGGGACACTGTACGTCACCTCGAACAACACTCTGGCCTGGAACAACAGTGGTGGGTAGTAGTGTAGTTAGTGTTCATAGTGTCCAGGAGCTGGCCGAGCCATCTGGGACACTGTACGTCACCTCGAACAACACTCTGGCCTGGAACAACAGTGGTGGGTAGTAGTGTAGTTAGTGTTCATAGTGTCCAGGAGCTGGCCGAGCCATCTGGGACACTGTACGTCACCTCGAACAACACTCTGGCCTGGAACAACAGTGGTGGGTAGTAGTGTAGTTAGTGTTCATAGTGTCCAGGAGCTGGCCGAGCCATCTGGGACACTGTACGTCACCTCGAACAACACTCTGGCCTGGAACAACAGTGGTGGGTAGTAGTGTAGTTAGTGTTCATAGTGTCCAGGAGCTGGCCGAGCCATCTGGGACACTGTACGTCACCTCGAACAACACTCTGGCCTGGAACAACAGTGGTGGGTAGTAGTGTAGTTAGTGTTCATAGTGTCCAGGAGCTGGCCGAGCCATCTGGGACACTGTACGTCACCTCGAACAACACTCTGGCCTGGAACAACAGTGGTGGGTAGTAGTGTAGTTAGTGTTCATAGTGTCCAGGAGCTGGCCGAGCCATCTGGGACACTGTACGTCACCTCGAACAACACTCTGGCCTGGAACAACAGTGGTGGGTAGTAGTGTAGTTAGTGTTCATAGTGTCCAGGAGCTGGCCGAGCCATCTGGGACACTGTACGTCACCTCGAACAACACTCTGGCCTGGAACAACAGTGGTGGGTAGTAGTGTAGTTAGTGTTCATAGTGTCCAGGAGCTGGCCGAGCCATCTGGGACACTGTACGTCACCTCGAACAACACTCTGGCCTGGAACAACAGTGGTGGGTAGTAGTGTAGTTAGTGTTCATAGTGTCCAGGAGCTGGCCGAGCCATCTGGGACACTGTACGTCACCTCGAACAACACTCTGGCCTGGAACAACAGTGGTGGGTAGTAGTGTAGTTAGTGTTCATAGTGTCCAGGAGCTGGCCGAGCCATCTGGGACACTGTACGTCACCTCGAACAACACTCTGGCCTGGAACAACAGTGGTGGGTAGTAGTGTAGTTAGTGTTCATAGTGTCCAGGAGCTGGCCGAGCCATCTGGGACACTGTACGTCACCTCGAACAACACTCTGGCCTGGAACAACAGTGGTGGGTAGTAGTGTAGTTAGTGTTCATAGTGTCCAGGAGCTGGCCGAGCCATCTGGGACACTGTACGTCACCTCGAACAACACTCTGGCCTGGAACAACAGTGGTG
>CABFOV010006248.1:0-17350 GCA_902141375.1 Timema poppense | reverse complement strand
ACCGCGTCTTACTACCCGTTCGGGTTATACGCACTTACGCTAATGTGTAATGGTAGGGTGATTGTGAGATGAAATGGAGGACCTACAGTTTAACGTGGAATCCGAACCACGGTGGAGGCCTGGCATTCCCCACATTCACAAGATGTCTTGTCAGAGGTGAAGGAAGGGTTTGGTAATCAGATAAATTTATGCCGGGACCGGGGATTGAACCCTGGCCGCCAGCATAGAAGTCTGACACCTTACCCCTAGACTGCCAGGTCACCCACTGGTCAAACGATCGTTTCAGTTTCTCACTAGATATTCCGTCAGACTCACAATAGTCCAGCACTAATGAGCACGCGGACAAAGACGTCAGTTTCGTATCGTACTTTTTTAGCACCGCTTATTACTATCCATTCGGGATTTACGCCTATTATGTACTAATTAGCCTAATATGCCAGGGATGAGGAAGTTTAAATCCCCGCATTTGCGCGGAGGGCGATTGGATACCCATTTAAGAAAAACAACCAACAGTACATGGGAGCGGGAGCTGAACCCCAATCTCCCGATCTTTGGCAGTCCCAGTATATTGTGAGTCTGACGCCTTATAACATGTGACCATTGAGGAAGATGAAAAAATAGGTAGGCTCGTAAGATTTTTAATTTAAATAAAAAAAGAGCACGTACTTAATTGGCATTTTATCAAATTAGAGTGTAGAGCTTATCTTGGATTATAAATTTCAAATTTAATTCACGTCGTAGCTTGTGAAAATGAAAATATAAAAGAGAATTTTAGGTTTCTAATTTTTAATAGATTAAATTTTTTGTCCTCAAAAATGTGCTAAGAGACTTCATAAGCTGATCTGATTGTAGGAGAGAGAGAGAGAAAGAGAGAGAGTGAGAGAGGATAAATAATGGGTGATTGAGAGATCTTTGATAAGTTTTACGTTGATAGAGGCCCACTTTTGTGGCCGCATGGTATAAGGCGTCACTTTCATAAAATACTTGACTTCCGATTACGGGGAAATCGAGGCTCGATTACTGGTCGGGTGTACTGAGGGGTGCTTTTTTTTTCCTAAATGGTTTTCTTCTCTCTCCCCACGCAAATATTGGTCCACTTCTGTTAAATTATTATTTGTATAACCTGAAAGGGGGAGTGAGACGTGGTGCTAATAAACTTAAATAAAAATACCAATAATACTATTGATGGTCCTCATCTACGCAATCTATTTACTCTAAACAGGCTCGGAGTGGATTGTGGGAATCATTTTCAAACATTCTCTTCATGCCCTGTTTTCCTGGGCCTGATAACATGTGCTAACCTTTCACCTAATCTTTACGTTAGATCCCGCTATTAAAAATTCAATATTACGTCACAACTTTCCGTCATACGAAGAATCCATTTAGTCGCAAATCTTGGTGTTCCCCCTAGTTTACGGATGTGACAGTTTAAGGACACTATAAAGATCTCCTGAGAGTTTATATTCCTTCTGTTTCCATTCCCGAGCCAATTTTAAACTTTCTCTTTTTCCTTCGATCAATCTTGTTAAAGTCTTCCTTTAAGATGCAAGATGGGAAATCTTCCAAAGAAACCTTTACGTTCCCAGAAATACTTACCTTTGATTTTTACCCGGATTTTTTTTTTTACACCTATTTAAATAAAATGTCTACATTTGAATTATTAAGTTTGAAAAAAAATCACTTCTATTTAAGGACAATAACCCTAGAAACATTATCAAATGACCTACAATAACCATGATTCTAGATCTCTCTACACGCTCACATATCGATTACAGCGCTCATTGGATGAATCTCTAACTAGCTTCAAGGCTGCTATAGAGATGATATAAAATAACTCGATATTATTATCAAAGCCTTAAGTAATAAATTCTCTTCCCTTTTGCTTTAATGGTCATAAATCTTTATCCGAGACATTTACTGAAAAACGCAACGGAGACTATACTTCTCTAATTCTTCCTCTTCTTAATATATAGCTGGCGACTGTTCTAGTTTTATGGCGTGGATGTTACAAATGTTGGCATTTACAGTGATGCTTTATGATTTGAATTGTTTAAAAAAACATATTTTATCATTTCTGAAAATAAATCATTTATTGAATATTTATCATGCTTTGATGTTTAATATTTATCCATCTCATGGATGACTTAGTTTCCTAGAACAATTTTCAAAATGTTTTGTATTGCTATTCATTGAAATATATTTTTATTTCTTTTGACCTATTTGTCTGTTTATTATTTAAGGAACTATAGGCTGGTTAATTTATTATCTTGTAAGTTAAAGTAATTTAATTTGATAAAATATAGATAGAAATATGTTCTGGACAAAGAAACAAGGAAGTTGTATTTTCAGGATTGGGAATAAACACACACAATTTTTTTGTTCACTAGTTATATTTTCTTTCTTTCTCAAAATTGGTCATTGGTAGGGACACCAGACGTCCCGGAATGACCCGGACAGGTCTGGATTTGTAATTACGTTCAAAACTTTGTCCATGATTGAAAAAAGTCCGGGATTTTTAAATGAATGATTTTAAAGTTGAAGAAGAATACATTATTAAATTTTATATATAAAAAAAGAAATCTTAGTTATGTTTTAATGGTTTGAGGTTAATTTCGGGTAGTTTTATTAACAGGCATTGGCCGCCCTGATATGGGGGCGCCTTTCGATTGTGTAAGTTGCCTGAACTCACCCGGCTTGCTGGTACCTACGTGTCTAGTGATTATTAATTCCCCTGGGGGGTCTGATATTTATGTTTGAAGTGTACTACTTTTCTATTTTTTTATTCCTTACTTTACTTACTTCTTCACAATAAACCTGCCTTAGAAGGTGCGCATTCTACTTTTTAATATTTTGAGTATTTTGTTGATTAAGTTCCTTGTTCTATAATTTCCTTTTAATTTCTTTATAAATCCTTTTGTTTGTAATATAGGGGTGTATACAACTCATAAATCATAGGCTTTTATTAAAAACAAAAATTTGTACTAAAAAAAAAATTGAAATTAATTTTTCATTAAGTGTCCTGGATTATATTTCCTAAAATATGGTAACCCTAGCCATGGGAGATAGCATTTTTAACCACACACAATTTTTAATTAAACATCGAACTTTTCATTTGGGTAATATACACCAAGGCCACACCGGTGCCCCCCCACGTGGGCTAAGGAGCAACACTTTTAACGATAAGAATACTTTTTCTCTTCAAGAAAGTAAAAAAAAAACACGCGAGTTAACAAAAATGTTTCTCTCATTCTAGGAAGGCAGTTTTGCGTCTTGCGTGAAACCAGGCAACAGGTGAAAGGGATCAGTTTCCACTTATGAAAAAGCCCCCCGCCCCTCCCAACCCTTTGAGTTGCCCCTGTTCGATGAAACTACCGATTAAAAGCACTACACGAGCTCTTGACAAAGTTTGACGACGGACATTTCGCCGACACAATGGGGCTGGTCCTATTATAAAAGGAGCCCTCCGTCAACCCCTCCTTCTATCCACCCCTTTACCCCTGTATACCACCCCAGAAATACCTCTCTATCCTGACACCCTTCAACCCCTTCACCCTCCTATCACATCCCCTCTCTCCTCGAATGACAGAATGTTTTTGAGGATTTGATACGATTTTTATCGAATCGGACGTCACATCAAGTTCGGGTGACTGTGGACCATAACATTTTAAAATTATTTTGGTATATTCAAGAACGAGTTGCACGTCTGCTTCTATTCCCACGCATACTTTTGAACTAACACCGCCCCCTACCCCCATCCCCACAACGTCTTAGTACCAGTTCGGATAGTACGCATATATTGACCATGCTAAATATAATGGGATGTAGGTATAATTTAGAAGGAAATATACCCGCATTTGCGTGGAGGTAGAGTGGGGAACTATTTAGAGTAAACCAGCCTTAGTACTTCTGACTGGGATTCCAACCCCTGACCCTCTTTGTCAGCCGGCAACCTAGTCGAACACGAGAGTGATTCGTTATAACATCATGCGACCACTGTTGAGGGTTTGAACTTATTGATGTAATTGCGTTTTATTGAGTGCGACACATAGATCATGTGTTATTGAGTGTAAAATATAAGTCACGTGTTATTGAGTGCAAAACACAGGTAATATTAATCAACACAAAGTGTTTATCTGGAAATAGATGAGGGTAAATAGCTCTCACATTGCGTGCATGATATTCCGTCGTTTTTCTTACAACGTGGAAACCCCACATATGTGTGCTTCATATGTACGTGATATAAACAAGTCATGCGATCACGATATATCGTAGTGACGCACTCTGGAGAATAAAATATGGGATATCAGATCACGCAAACAAGTTTCTCAAACACCCGTCATTTGTTTGGAGTGCATTTCATTTTTGCTTGAGTGCTAGGAATGTACATTTAAACAAGTATGAGTGTAAGAAACTTGAACTAAAATATAACTTTTTAAATACACATGGCATCAGCTCTCAAGTGTACCATTTTAGTTTATTTTCAGAAGAAAAAAAAATCATAGTATTTTTAAATAAATATTTATGAAAAGTAACATATAGAGATCATATGACTTTAGGTATAAATGCATGGAAATTGGTTTTTAGTAACTTTTATTACTGTCAAAAAAGTTCATTGAAGTAACGCGAGCTTAAATCTATTTTTTTTTTAAATTTCATGACAAAAAAAAAAGCTTTTGTCCGAAATTAAATACTTTTTTCCTTCAGTAGACACGTTTATTTTAACTGTCTAAATTTAATAATCTTAACAGCGCTTGAATTTGTATTATGGGCATAGTTTGATTTAAACAGAAGCTTTTTTAAACTAAAGGAAAAAATCCTGGTCAAATTACGTGATGCTTCATAACAAACAAAAGATAACTGTTGAGACTACCATCTGTTGACAGTTAAACTAAACGTATATACTGGAACAATATTCTATTTATTTTGGGCAAAAAAAATTGTTATAAGATCTGCAAAAACTCTGGCTTTTTCTCGCATCCCTCCCCTTCCATCCCACACTAAGATTTTCGAGAAACGTTTGAAATTGAACAGAAACCAACCTGTGGCTGACACGAATGAGTTGTTTTCAGCACCACATGGGTCAAGAACCAAGAGTGTCTATAGAGTTTCTGAGTAGATCTGTTAGTCAGTAGGAGAACTAACAATGGGGGAGGGAGTTACAAATAACACTACCATTTGTATTACGGACCTATCTATAAAACCCAGTCAAGACTAGAACAGAACAACGAACACGAACATGTTCGCGACAAGTGTGGACGGTTTTACGAACAGAAAGTTGTACCAAAATGTGTTCGTTGTTCTATTCGGCACTGGTCCACCATTTGTCAGATTTTTCCCGTCACGTCTCATCAAAGGATGTCTGTGTTCGGTCCTGTTCTAGTCTGGACGCCTCCACGAACATTTCCACGAACATTTCCCCCGAACAGAACATACAGCAATCAGTTGGAAAGCACCACCAACGTGATTTTAGTATATATTTTTTTTAGCTTTGGTATTAATGAACAAACATGAGTGCTTCTTGCACAGTCGTGATCCTCGCATCACCGATATAGAAGCACAAATTAGCTAGATGGGAATAGTTATGTAATTACTTACTATAGTAACACGTTGTGAACATGTTCTGTTCATGTCTGTGAACTAGGCCACAGCGAACAGAACAACGAACATGTTCTGTTCGTGTCGGTGAACTAGGCCACAGCGAACAGAACAACGAACATGTTCTGTTCATGTCGGTGAACTAGGCCACGGCGAACAGAACAACGAACATGTTCGTTGTTCTATTATAGTCTGGATGCGGCTTTAAATCACATCAGTTGATTCACAAAGATCCATTCTATGCTTCTACACAAGTTACCTCTCGCTTAACGCGCATTTAGGTCTTAACGATCAACAGAAATATGTAGATATTTGGTTTTTTCAGAGTGGAATTTGTCAACTTTTAAACTATGTTTAAACATATTTTTTATGTGTATAGGTATATAGCAGAATAATAGCCATGTGTTAATTTTAGTAAACACCAAACTCGTACAGTGTTAAAGGTTTAAATAATATTTAACCTAAGCGCAACATACGAGTATTACAAACACTATCTGAGTTACCTGGACAGCCCCCTTGAAGTCATATAGGTATAATAAATACGAGGAGAAATAAAGTAGGTGAAGGGAGAGGTGACACAGCTTTCCCCTTCTCATTCAACTTTCATCATCTCTGGTTAAAAGTGCTCTGCAGTGAAGGCAAGACCCAAACATCGTAATTATACAGAAACCTCCTTTCATACCAGAAATAAAACTGGAGCCCTGATTAGAAGCTTTTTGAGAGGGAGAAAAGGATACGTACTAATTAGCTTGGGCTTTAGGGGGGCTGTTGTGGCGTTATCCGAGGTAGAATACATACATATTAGCTCGAGAGTGAACAGGGTAAAGCGTCGTTCCAGAGTATTTTGCAGTGGTGGCTTGAAGCTAAAAATTAGTGGGGGTGCTATTCCAGATATTTTTAGCCTTTGTTTTAAAATTGTGTAAAAGGAAAAAACATGTATAAAAAGAAAATTTATTCAGGAACTAGATAAAATCTTAACAAAAAAACAAACTTTTTTACTTACTTTAACTTAAATTGTTACAGTTCAAGCTTGATCTATTCATTTAAAAATTAAATCCATTCTTTTTGTTTTAATTTGCGCAAAAAGTTCAATAATTTTCTCCTTGATCTCTGGATGACAATTGAGGGAATTTTTCTCCATTGAAAATACTGCAAGCGCATTTAATATTTCTGCTAAATAAAATAACCGAAAAAAAAAAAGAATCCAATAGAATAGCTAGAAGCAGAATAATGATTTAATTCTA
This sequence comes from Timema poppense, assembly GCA_902141375.1. Lineage (NCBI taxonomy): Eukaryota > Metazoa > Arthropoda > Insecta > Phasmatodea > Timematidae > Timema > Timema poppense. The sequence continues at coordinate 10,511 of CABFOV010006248.1, read as the reverse complement.
CACTCTTCTACAATTTATTACATTAAAGAATATGGTACACGTTTTTTAAGCATAGCACACAATGAGTAAAAAAAAAATTCCTTCCACCATCACGCCAGAGCCGGCACTGCGAGAGCAACAGTGCTATCTCTACCTGGCAGTCCTGCCTTCCTCCCCACCCCCTCCTATGTGCGCATGCGCACAACAGTAAAACACCACGTCGCTGGCACTGTGAAGCGCACAGTTCCATACATAGATTTTTGTATATTTTTCATAAATTGGGGGATGGCTACTGAAGTACTGACATTAAGTTTAAGGAATATATATTGTACTATAAACATAAAGAAGGAATTAAAGAAAAAAGACTCATTATATTAAATGTTATCGATAATATCAAGTGGAAATAGGAGATGCTGCAGTTCCGCAGTACCTATACACGAGCCGCCACTGGTATTCTGTCATGATTAAGCCAATCAATTTTGTAGGAAAATATTAGCAGTTAGCATACCTTTTTCAGACGCAAGAAACAAGGGGATTGGTCCTTGTGGTGTGCTCCGATTGGTTTTACTTCCTCTCTCCAGCCTAATCTCACTTAAAGTCCCCCTCCCCACGCATTTGCATCCCTTTTAATAAACAGTCTAATTGGCTTACCGATTGTAAAGCGTACTAACTAATCACCTCTACATCTAAGAGTGAGTATAATTTTCCTGTCGGCCTTCCAAGAGAGTTGTAGTGCATTTCCTTAAAATTCAGCCTCCTATTACGGTTTCCGTCACCAGAATCCTTAATTTTGAAACTTTAGAAAATACTCGCTAGCAAGCAAACTCACAATTAATAAATTCGCAAATCGCAGGCTTTACCAAAACAAAGTCCATTCTGAAGGGTTTCTACCGTCGCGCAATTCGATATGGCGTTGTTTCGCTTGCGAATGAGTTTTCAATCCGACAACACTGTAAAACCGTGACGTACCGAAGAATTGAGGTGATGGGATGCCACAACGCGACATTATACAAGATACGCAACTGAAAGTAAACACTCTTATTGTATTGAGTGCATAATGTAAAACGATTTGTTTGGTTTTATTAGGAAAACATATTTGAGTTGTTTGCATCTAGGTTTGTCTCAAAACTTTCTCACGTTATATAAGTATATGTTAAAGCGTTCATTTATTTAATATCCACATTAGCTCACTTGATATTATGCTTGTCTGAAACTCAGAAGTTCACGAGAACGATCACATCTCTATTTTGATATTTTCACTTTTTGTCGGATTAAAATATCACTTTTTAATAGTTTGAATTCACTAAAATATTATCTTATTTTTGAAACTATTTTTAAAATATAAATAAGCCCTAAAGGTTTTTACTATGCAAATAATGATAATTAGCTCGCTTGGACTTATTTTTAATTGTGTACTTTTTTATGTCATAACACCCATTAATTTATTTTTTAAATTATCACCTACATTCAAAATTAATGTACAGTTTTTAATTTACTACCGTGTTAAATTATTTTTAAAGAAGAATATAATGGCAGTCTACCTTTGGCTCAACTACCTTGTATACTTCTATAAAAAATATTTAAAACAAATTACATGCTTCCCAAAGTAATCATATTTTTTTACTTCCTTAAAACTATTTTGTACAATGGTAGGTTTATTTGAACAAAATCACTCTCAGAAGGTTGCAATCGATGGCATCTATTTTGTTTTATTATGCTCTACTCGACAGACAAGCCTTGTTTCGCACGGTTTGAGGCTGGCGAGTCCACTCGCTATTCGATCGTGTGACGTTAGTTTTCGCAGCGCAGACGTTTCAAAATTATAGGTTTTCGAGATTGTGTGCGAGTTGAGAAAAATACTCTAGTGACTCGCTACCCGTACGTTTCAAAATTAGGGGCACCGCATAGTGATGCATACAACCCGAACGGGTAGTGAAACGCGGTGGGAAAACCCCACAAAATACCTAGTATAATTTACCCGCACAAATGGGCATACGAACTAAGGCGTAAGTCTCGTATAGAATGGTGTTAGCCATAGACGGGGATATTGAGGTTCGTATACCGGTAGGGTTGACAGAGGGTAATTTTGTTGTTAATAGTTTCTCCCACTCTCCCTCCATGTAAATGTAGGTACACTTCCTTTAAATCCTACCTTCCTCATAAGTGTAAATATGTGGATAACCTGAACGAGTCGTAATATATGCAGGTTGGCCTCCCTACCACTCACCTAAGAGACTGGATAGTGTGATAGCTCATGTTTGGTTGCTATCATTCGTAAATAACAGTAACTTTGAGTTGTACAGTAAAATAAACACTCACAAGTCGACAAACTATATATATATATATATATATATATATATATATATAATCCAATTTTCATATCAAGAATCTTATCTGATAGCTAGAAAAGTTGCTACAGTCCAATTATTGTAGGAAGAACCCTATACGACAACTAAAAGAGTTACTACAGACCAATCATTACAGAAATAACCTTATATGACTGCTAGAAAAGTTAGTACAGTCCAATTACTATAGGAATAACTTTATCTGACTGCTAGAAAAGTTAGTACAGTCCAATTACTATAGACTATAGGAAGAACCTTATCTGACAGCTATAAAAGTTACTACAGTCCAATTTTTATCGGAAGAACCTTATCTGACATATATAAAAGTTACTACAGTTCAATTACTATAGAAATAAACTTAACTGACATCTAGAAAATGCTACAACACTGGATATTATCTCTGAGGGAACTACATGGTTATTATAGGGGAATCAGCGTTGCCATTCTCTTATTTGTGTGTGGTCAATCTTTCTTTAAATATAAGACAAGTTTCACAACGCTGGTAAGTTAAGGTTGCCAGTAGTTCCTTCTTATCCCAACATACCACCTTCTGAGGATATTTGACAACAGTTAACTGAGAGAAAGAGCGACGATTAAGCTTTTTCTCCATAAGACCCGTAGTTTACTTAGAGGTGGATATTGGGTGTAGATATACTTTCACATATTCATACGTCAAGTCAGATGATCTGAAGTTTTCACTTTTGATACATAGCACCAATAACTATAAAATGACACAGTATTGTAAAACGTTATCAATATCGACAGTAACAAAATATGTTTGTGTTTTCTAAAGAGTCTTCCTATGAAAATTGGACTGTATTTGTCGAATCCATCCACCAAATCACAACAGCTTTGTTCAAATACTCAATGGTTTAAAAAAAAAATGAAACCATATGTGAGATCCTCCAATATTAGCTTGAGATTGCCCTCTTCCTCTCAACTTATGTGGAATGGAGTCTAACACAGCCCTGGTGTGACCTTACTGACGTCACTCGCCGGCCGGGCAGTTGGAGGCTTATCCGCACTAGGAGCGCCATTGTCTCTCAGAGACTGATATACGGTAGTCGCGGACTGTGGTGGTCCAAAAAAAAAAAAATACACCCTCTTCAGTGGCCGAACAGTCTAAGGCGTCACTTTCGTGCTGGACTGGCCTGTTGACAACGGGGAGATTGGGGTTTGAATGCTGGTCAGCTTAACCGAGGCTGGCTAAATTGTTTCCTACTCTCCTTCCACGCAAATGTGGGTATATTACCTCTAAAATGCTTCCTTCCTCATCCCTACCCCCCTGGAGTAATTAGTATATATGCGGATAACCTGAACAGTTGGTAAGAAGCGGTGATGAAAAAATAAAAATAAAATAAACGTCAGAGGCGAGAATATCGGGGTTAAATATCATATTACCCGCCTCGGTGTCGTAGTTGGCTAACGCGCTTGTCGTGTTGAGCTCGACCGCCGAGGACGGAGAGATCGAGGTTTGAATCTCGGTCGGGTGAACTGAGGGTGGTTTTTCCTAAATGGTTTTTCACTCTCCCTCCACGCCAATGTGGGTTCACTTCCTCTAATTCAACCTACCCAATTCCTAATCCATTAACGTAATTAGTACTTAAAAGCGTATAACCCAAACGGGTAGTAAGACGCGGTGCTAAATATTATTATTAAATATATTATTATCAACATTCCTGTGTGGATCAACCCACAGCGTTGACGTAGTGGCTATCACTCTTTTACTCTTGATTCAGGAGACCGTATTTTTTTAGACCGGTCAGTATCTATCTGACATATTTTATTTCCATCCACCCCATCGTCCTCTCCTTGTCACCAACTTGCGGAATAGTTTTTTTTTTAGCACCAGGTTGTACTGCCTGTTCGGGTTATACGCATGCGTACTAAATCAAGCTAATATGTTAGAGTCGAGAAATTAGAGGAGGTGTATCCGCATTTACCTTGAGGGAAAGTGGGAAAACCATTTAATAGGCCATTCCCATAACACCCTACCGGGATTAGAACCCTGATCTCCCCGTAAATAGATAGTTATAATATAAGATATCGATACCTTGATTAGCATGTCCACTTGGTTTTTCTTTTTTCACTTTATTTCGACCTCGCTGTGAGAGAAATTATTTTGATCGTCAAAAATATCGAAATAGAAATTTTGATGGATGTTGACGTGGAACTAAAAAGGTGGTTTTCGTGATTACATCTGTCTGTCTGTCTGTCTGTGCCTAGGGTTGGAGCCGAAACCTTTTTACCCCGAACTCGGTATTTAGGGTTTTCATAAGCTCCCCCGAGAGGTTTTTTGAATTAGATATTCAACCCTAAAATTAAAGGTAGTTTACTGAAGGACAAAAAGATATAACACCGATTTTATACTAAATACACGCTCTTTATAAATTGGATTAAAGTTTGTATCGAATCACTGTTTAAAATTACAAACCAAATGGAAACTAATTTACCCACTAACATTTCTCAAAGGGTACTTTTGCTTAAGCAGAAACTCCAAATTTGATCTTATCTACGCATCTATTTCAGATACGAAATAATTTACTAATGTAAGGTTGTATTAATGTTAAAAATAAATATATTTTATTTGAAATATAATTTTACAACATCAATAGTTTATAAGCTAAACGCAAATTACAAATATTTTTATGGTGATCTTTAAGAATGTTTTGATAACAGTAGTATATTATTTCATTTATGCTCTTTTTGTTGAGTCTTTCTACAACAATGTGTATTATTCTGTTTCACAAATCTTGCGAGATTTTAGTAATCAATATCTATATTTTAAGATAAAAGAAAGGGAATTTCATTGCGGTGCATCGTACTATTTAGTTGTGTTATCGTTGTCAAATTGAAACTACTGTATTTGTAGCTTATATTCATATTTGATTTCGTGGCCTCTTTGAAATGTGTGTTTGTGAACTAATAACATCTCCAACAGATGTTTGGAAAGAATATATAAATTTATTATAACTACGTACAAAAGATTTTTTTTTTAGAAAGGCTTTTCTTTTAAGTTTATTTATAACTGTAATCTCAAGAGTGGGTTCAGAACCTGTTAATAAGTTATTTTTGGAAAGTATTTTAATCCTAAAGAAAGCCATATCCTTTCTCGAAAGTAAAATGTAAGAAGTAAAGACCATTGCTCACATAGGTTTTTCTCTCTTCTTAAAAAATATGATGTAAAGGTAAACAGAGAGGAGAAAAAAAACACGTTATGCTGAAAGCCTGAATTTTTTATCCTTCTGAAATAAAAAAACATTAAAGAGAGAGATATATTTTATTTTCGAGTGAGAAAGAAGGAAAACAGCTCATTATGTTTGTGGCCACACTCTTTGGAAAAGGCACTTTAATGGTGTGTTTTTTTTGTTACCTCCGCAAGAGTGCGTCGAAAGAGGTCTGCTTACAATTATTTCAGAGTCGACAAGATGGAAATGTAGCGGTGAGGGCTGAGTGGAAGGAGGGTAGGTTTTGAGGGGGTGAGTTGAGGGGTTGAGGGATTGAGAGGAGGTAGTACTTTGACGTCAGCTATTCCACTTCATCAGATACCTTCTAATAATCATACACATTTTCATTTTAGCGACATGTTTTTTAAACATATGATTAATTTAATTTTTTAAACGATTAAAGTTAAATCAAAAGCAATACTGAATTTAGCTGATTTAGTTTATTGTCATTAGTATTTTCCTCCTCCCCTGTTTGTTATCCTACTACCAGACAGCTCCACACAGGAAAGTTATAGATCCACTGGGATTCTGGCCTCAAGGAATAAAAAAGAAAGTATTGTAGAAATATTCCTGGGTAATGGTAGATTAAAAAGTCCTTCTTGGAAGCAAATGTATATCTAGAAGAGGAAACCAGGAAAAGATAATTTTTAAATGCAAGTAAATTCTGTTCGGGAGCAAATAGTAGAGTGCATATACTCGTCAGTGGAAGAGGGGAAACGCTTTCAGCACATAGACAAGAGATTTTGCAATGGTATCTACTAATTTACTTCTCTCTCTTTCTATTTGGTACATTGGCGTCCAAGTGATTCGACTTATTAAGTGGATCAAGTTAAGATGAAACCCTCTTAGCAAAATAGTTAGAAATCTACTCTTTTATTTCGACACCGCTTATCAATCACAATAAGCACTTAATTTAAAACTGTAATTTGTGATTATATAATTTAAGCCTTTGTTCAAAGGTCGGGTCACGACTGTCAGATTTAAAATAAGCGTACTAATTACTCGAGAAATTGTAACATACATAAAGAGAGATAATTAATATTCATACCTCCACAGTTTCATCTCAGTAGAGGAAGCCTTTTGATGACACGATTGAATTACCTAGGCTAAATAAGACAGTGTCTTCTAGTAAAGTGAGGGTAAACAAGACTGCTAGACGAAGACAGACCGACACTCAACTTACAGACAAAGTATACACGTGGAGACAAATTGAATCATACGCATTAACAATTCAATTTAATAAGCTGAGCAATTTTTCTCTCATCTAAAAGGTGAAATGAGGTAGTGGCTTTCATAGAGCCAGATCAATTAGTGTCAAAATAAGATTAATGTTTATAAACTGTATACTATACTGTCACAACGGTAGGGTAAGAAACATTATTATTACTCTTTTTACAAGCGTATTCTGTAAGGGTTTGTCGGCTTGACATTCCTGGTGGTGACCTGGCGGTCTAGGGGTAAGGTGTCAGACTTCTATGCAGGCAGCCGGGGTTCAATCTTCGGTCCCGGCATAGATTTATCTGATTACCAAAACCTTCCTTCACCTCTGACAATACATCTTGTAAATGTGGGGAATGCCAGGCCTCCACCGTGGTTCGGATTCTACGTTAAACTGTGGGTCCTCCATTTAATCTCACTAATCACCCTACCATTACACATTAGCGTAAGTGCGTATAACCCGAACGGGTAGTAAGATGCGGTGCTAATAATAATAATAACATTCCTGGTCTTCTATTGGCTGTGGTGGATATGATAGTTAAGATGATGATGATGATGATTATATTGTGTCTGTAGAAGTCTATAACCTAACTTAAGCTTAATTCCCACGTTCGCTGAAAATAAAAAGCAGAATCTGTGCAGTTATTCACACACTTTAAGTTGACCCATGATGAATTTCAGCTCAAACTTAAAACAGCTGATTATCAACATATTTTATTTTCTGGTGTATAAACAAAATATTATAGTTTAGATCATTCTCCCGATGGATGTTTTCAAGCTACAACGCTGTGTCGTGGCAAACTCCAATACATCGATACGCACGCTTTACATTAAGGGCGTATGGACCAAGATTAATAATATAATAATTATATATATATATATATATTAGTAGGTCTTCTTAAACCAAACTCGGTATCAGTGTATTAAATATAGATTAAATGTATATTTTAAGCACAGTGTTTACTCAAAGTTTGAAATTTTGGCATCTAATGCAACCATTTTTAGAAATACCAAATGACGCAAAAAATGTATATTTGGAATGTTAGAAGTATTTGAGGAAGTTTATTAATTGAAATAAATATTATTTCAATGGACCATCAATTAATAGCGTAAAAAATTGCCAAATAAATGCAATATTCAATTTAATTATTTTGTATACTTAAACGTGTGTAATAAATAGGGGAAGTAAATCAATTAATGCCGACTTCTTTTAACTTTATAATGGTACTTCATTCAAATTAATATTTAATCTGAAACTCATGAAAACTGTTACGAGCTGAGGCACTTCATATTTTCCCCCCGGATTTTGAAAATATATCTGATTCAACCCCGCAATGGCCGAAACAGAACGGCCTGGTCAGAGAAGAGCAGACAGCTCATCCCTTCTCACGCCGAGTCACTATCTGTCTGTCCTTGAAACCATAATTATGTCGCCAGTGGTTTTGGCATGTTTGTACAGCTTATATCCCTGTCATATCACCATCTCTCTTTAGGTATTGTTACCTGGCTCTACACCGTTTTCAAGTCAGTGTAGCAACTATCAAGTGCGACGATTGATGAAAGGATATTTTCAGTGTGGCTGAGTGTAATTGCATTTAATGTTTTTAGGGATGTGTGAAGTGTAATAATAGTGAAAAGAACATTTTTATTATTTAAAAAAATGACCCCACTAAAGTTTAAAGATGGCAGAAGATATGTAAAGGGCAAAAGGAATAAGCATTCCAAGGCATTGAAACGCTTTCACGAAGAAATTCAAAAAACCCAAACCGCTAATAAGTTGGTGATATGACATCAAACATATATTATGTTATTGATGTTAACTAATTAACTTTTTTTGGAAATTATTTTGAAATCTGGAATCTACAACTTAGTGCGTCACTATCTTACCACTGAGATATCTAAATTCCGTTCACCGTAGGAATTGTTTTCTGAAAGGCCTTTTTCCCTACCAGAAATTTATTATATAGTAGGATATTGGTAGTAGAAAAGACCTTTCAGAGAGTAATTCCAACCGTGAATGGAGTATAGGGCTAATCCTGTGTTAGGGCCATTTATCGCTCATATTTAAAGGGTTATTCGGCAATAGATGTGTAAAATGGTCAGCCATTTAATAACAATCTGAAATACACTCCATAGTTGATCCAGGGTAACCTTATGGTGCCGTTGGGCCAATTTTTATTAATTTTAAATTATTTCTTGGATATAATTTATAGTAGATAATTATGATCTATAATAAAAGGAGCCATGATCTTTCACACGTCTTTCACCAACTTTGCTTCAAAGTAAGACTGATAAGTACTTCTTAGCACTGTACAAATACTGAGTAGGTAGCTCAATGGTGAAACTTTGGTGCGCTAAGCACAAGGGTCCAGTTTTGATTACCATGTACTCTACATTCATCATTTTTAAACTATATTGAGAAGAAATAAAGTGCCAATGGACCGGCATTTATTATTATTATTATTATTATTAACACCGCATCTTACTATCCGTTCGGGTTGTACGCACTTACGCTAATGTGTAATGGTAGGGTGATTGTGAGATGAAATGGAGGACCTACAGTTTAACGTGGGATCCGAACCAGGGTGGAGGCCTGGCATTCCCAACGTTCACAAGTTGTGATCAATACACGTCTTGTCAGAGGTGAAGGAAGGGTTTGGTAATCAGATAAATCTGTGCCGGGACCAAGAATTGAACCCCGGACCCCCGGAACAGAAGTCTGACACCTTACCCATAAACCACCAGGTCACTAATTATTGATTGTTTCATTGGTGTTCAAGGTGAATTAATGAACAATAATTATAACAGCATTTTATTTTGGCATCACGTTTTACTACTCGTTCGGGCTGTACGCGTATGTACCCTTCGTCTACCCTCAAAGGTAGTAATCTTACCTTGCACTATTCCACTATGGTATAGCTTATAAGATAGGGCCATAGTGTATTATGTCAAGGTAAGACTGTTACATTTCATAGTAAACGTAGTGTACAAATAACGCTAAAATGCTGGGAATGAGGAATGAGGAATTTAGAGTAAGTGTAACAGTATTTCCTTGGAGGAAGAGTGGAAAGGGAAAAATACACTTAGTACACCCAGCCGGGATTCTAACCCATGTATCCTAGTAAGCGACAGTTCTATTGTAGAAGTGACGTCTTAAATCTTAGAACATTCGGCCACTGAAGCGGGTAACACGTGGTTCTAGGGTCTACAATTCACTTGTGAAATTTTTCATTCATGTTCAACGAAGTGAGTCAGATAATGTTATTTAATACAATCCCATCCATTCAAAAATTATAAATATTATTATTTTCATATATTATATAAGTTAACATTTTAAACGTATTTTAACACACCCAAGGTGACTTAAGAACTAACTTAATCTATGACATTAACAGCTTGACAATGCTGTTTGGGAATACATTTGATTCAAAATATTTCTAACAAAATTTTTGTTTATGTATTTCAATTTTAACGTTAATAGATGTAATAAATATCTATCACTCTCTCTATCTATAATAATAAAATGATTTTATTTAATTATTTCATGATTACAAAAATACCCCTTTAAACTCGAAAATATAATATGTATTTAGTTTTTACACCTGATGGTTAGAGAGAGATAAAATCGCATTAATGCATTTTAATTAATTGTGACGCTCCCACAGAGGTCAGGAAGCGGGCCCCAAAAATAATAACCATGAGGTCACAAGAGGAACATATTTTATTTTTGATAAATTACAAT